>JARPRG010000409.1:875635-923012 GCA_031001745.1 Hartigia nigra
GCCGGAAAGCGAGAACGTTATCTGTATCGGTAGCCGGAGTCGCCTTGTGGCCGTGATTCGAAAAATCACGTCACAAAGTTTATGAGAGAATAATTGAATTAAGATATTTTAGGAACTTCAATCAATGTGCTATTTTTTACAAACATTTTTCATTCGATATAAACACTAATAAACGGTGTTTGAAAACAAAAGGAATACTTTTTATAATTGCAAGACATTAAAGCTTCTGCCGTAACAGTAATGACAGTTATATTATTGCATACATTGATTTTCCACATGCGAGCACTATTCTGAATGCATTTACTAGTCTGTTTTTATACAATAATAATTTTAAACACCGTTATTAATGATTGAGCGAAGAAAGCATACTTTACGAATAAATGTCGCAATCCTCTTAAATTCTCATGGATCAGTGGAAAATATTTTTTTACTACCATACATGTCAAATCCATTATCAAATAAAAACATTTTGAATTTAAAACTGTTATTTTTTTGTTTTTACAAAAATTATACGTGTCCATAACATAACATTTTAATGAAATCTATACTAATGAACCATACGAATCATACAGAATGCTAAATAAAAAAAATTTATAACGAGCTACCGTTTCATACTGCTAAACTCAACAAAAGTGCAGTACCGCGTTTTATCCAGAAATCCGGACCTTCAGCACCAGCTTTGAGATCAACAGCTACAGTATACGCCGGACGACCCTGAGCTCCGCACCTTTGCGGATAGTAGTAACAAGGACAGTTATACAATCCTGTGAAAGTAACGTGCTCGATGTAAGAATCAAGCTATAAAATTATAGCGACCGCACAGTAAAGTAAGTGCAATTGCTGTATCGTTGTACGAGATAAGCCAATTTAACGCATAAATCTAATCTAACTGGAAGAAATTTTGCAAAAATAAAAATGCTTTAACAAAACTGAAAAAATTGTAGTTGCAAATTAACCAAAAAAAATCAAGTTACCTCTAGTCCTTTTTTTCAACTGCTCCATTGGTCTAAAATATATAACTGGCATATTGCACACGAGCTGCATCGGTGCAGGTTCTATGAGTAAACTATTTTTCTTATCCCATCCGGCACCTTCAAGGAACATCGATCGGATATAAACGCCATCCTATGGGAAAGGATTGTTGAAAAATGTGAAGAGTTGCTATATAAGGCGATTTCCTAAGTCCTTTAGAAAGGTTCATTACGTAAAAGACTCACGGCAGGCGGTTCGACTATAGCGGAATCCTCGACGGCAAAGACAGTAAACTCCCAGGACAACGAATCAATCGATATATTCCAGAGTCTGGCGGAAGTCTGAAGGACAGCAGTGAGAAATCCCGTGGGGAAAGTGTAAGCGGCCAACCAGAATAGCAATGGCGGTCGAATGGTTTCCGCCCATTTCGCAAAGTGCTCGATTCGACTTATGAGATCTCTAGTCCACGAGCCGAGAAGTTTCAGGGATGGATAAGCTGTAAGCCATAGGGATGGCACTCGCCCCTCGTACATGCATGTAAATATATCCTCGAGTTCGGCAGACATCAAAACTAAACCCTTGATTCCGCGTTGAAGATCCTCCAGGCTAGAGCGTGTCTTCACCAGGAGACTGTTGTAACGTTGTATTTCCTGTAGGAGGACAACATCCAGAGGGCTCTTAACAGGACCAATCAGTCTCTCTGTGGTCTCATAGTCAATTGTGTTTGGTATCTTTGAAGCAATATCCCCAGCCAGTTGCATAACCTAAAAATGTTTTAAGGCAAGCTATTTTATTGTTTTTAAATATTTCTATTGTATAGAAAGTGCGGTACCTTATCCTCCTTGTTTGTTTCCTCATCGCTGGATACTGCTTGAATCTGTAGACTCATGAGTGTCTCAAACATGCTCCTAGTCTCGGTTATCAGAGACGTGATATCAGCATTGGGATGCTGACCAAAGGCTTCCGGTCTATCGGTATTTGGAAGCATCGTAATGAAGTCTCGGTAGGATTCAAGAGAGCCATCGCGAGGTACGTAATAGGTCGGTAAAGACGATAGTCTGTAATGAGGAACGACGAGGACATCGTCGGTGAAGTATTGCTGAACGTAGGTCATCAGTAAGCGTCGGTCCCAGTCATCAGTTACATGGCCACCGTAGCATACACCTGCTATTAGGTATTTAAGAGAATCCCATGGAGTCTCGGGATATTCGTCCAGGTAAACCTGAAGAAGATTCTCAGACACTTCGAAGTCTGAATCGTTAAAGCTGTATATAACGTTCCATCCTAGCTGCTGGAACTTTTTACGTTCCAAAAGGATAGCGTGAAAGAAGACCAGAGTGAAGAGAAGTTTTTTATACTTGGCTTTAGCCAGACACATGTCGAATTGCGTTTCGCTTATTAAACCATAGAGGCGTTTCATATTGGCCTTAAGCCCCTTTGGCGGTTCGGTCGTCATTTTTATTCCAGCCTGTAGAATCGATATTGGGAATTCTGGCGTTGGGCTTGAGCTTAACCATAACCTGCATGAAAGGAGCTTCTTCATAAAATGTTAAAAGCTTTTGACTGACCCGTAAAACGACGCGGTATTAGAAGTGCATAATCAAACTGGGAAATAAGAATGGATACCATATTTCTCAATTGTCTAAAAAATTTGTTGTTACTAATTATAGAAATAAATTACTCGAATATTCTCTTTAACAATGGTAATTCCGAAACAGAATCGTAATTAGATTAAGGGCATCGAATTAGATTTGTTAATGTTACATGGAACTGCTCTTTGCCACTGAGCATGTTCCTTTAAGCTACCTAAACTTTGGATGTAGTGTTCTGCTGGCCCCCAGTGTTTCTACAATTTTATCCAATTTTGGCATCCAACTCAGTGAAAGGTGACAATTGGCTAAGAATATCCAGAATCCTTCCTTGGCACCAACTTGTATCATTCTATGTTCAGCGAAATAGTAATTTTTTAGTCTCTGGTTAATGTGCTGACGCTTTTCTATCGATTTATCTCACATCAAAGAGAAGCGTTACCTCGTGGCTATTGGTGCTTGACCTTGTCCCAATGATAAAGCCATGAACTTATCCATCATTTCCTGACTGTCAGCCAATTGCATCAATGCACTAGTGGGATCAACTCCAGGTGATAGAACAAATATCAATGGATTTTGGGCGACAGAATCTTCTAGTACAGCTTTCACATCTAGTACAGGTGGTTCCACAAAATGTTGACCAAGATTATGTACGATAAATGTTGTTAGGCAGAATGTTATTCTGTCGGTACGACAACTTCTTATGAAAAGCATTTTTTGAAATTCGTTACAGTTGTTGTCCCATTCGGCTATTAAACGAATCGTTTCCGGTTCGGTGTGTATGTACCTGAAAATATAAATATTTAAGGCTTGTATCTATGTATGTGAAAATTATATTAAGAGATACACGTATCACACCAGGTGTGCCAGTCTCGCGAAAATTGCTCGAATGATGCTGCGACACCATGAAATCCTGGAAGTTTGTCAAGCTCTGTTATGTTGTCCCAGGTCTCATCTGAAAGCCACGGGACCGGCTTGTCAGGTTGGTTCTCCCTGTCCAGGACGATTCCACCTTTCAGGAGAAAGTTGTATTCTCCCTGGATCACTTTTCCTTCAGCCTCCATTATTTTTATACACATGTGAAATGAGAAGAGTAGTTTATGCTGCTCGAAGAGACCTCGACACGTGTTCCTTTTGGATAATTAATTTAATCAATTAATAATGCTGTAATTCGGAAAATATTATGAGTTCTCTATAGTTTAACGAACAACATAATTTACACAGGGCAACTCATAATTAAACTATTATAATTTATCGATTACCACGTAATACTTGTTAACGTAAATTATTGATGTAAATTTAGTCATACTTATGCATATAATATATGCAAATATTGTTTAGAAATAAATCAATTTTTTTAAGTAATAAATGCATCAAATTTTTAAGAAGTGTACAGTACAAAAAATATAGATGAACATTCTTTGATGTTAATTAATCTCATTTATAAAGTATCACACTTACCTGTATAGAGCATATGTATGATAGTCATTCAGAGCATCAATCCTGGCAGTTAATTTTGAATTCTTAGGACTTTTATCGATGGATATCATAAAGAGAGCAATATACGCATCTAAAGAAAATTGATACATTGGATCAATAAGGCTCATATCATTAAGTACAAAGAAAAGAATAGAGGCTCGTTTTGAACATGGTCTATATCCTTCGCGAGCCTGATCAATTTCCTTTTCTGTTTCCTCAGATATCACTAAAGATTCCTGAACAGAAATTGATATAGTCTTAGATGTTTGCAGGGTGTTCAACAGATCCAAATCGTCCAATAGAGAGCCACTGGTTACGCTCAGAAGACTGAAAAATATAATGCTGAAAGAATAGTCGTTCTAAATGGAACAATACTTTGGGTGTAAAGAAGTATACTAGAGGATTTTGTCTTCAAGGTCCTTTAAAGTTCGTTTTCCAGATGCGATGGTCACAACGAGGTTATCTTTTTGTTCCTCCAATCGAGGCTTTTCTTTGCGCACCACTATACCAAGAAGCTGAGCTTCCAGACCTAAGGACAATGCGAAAACAGTTTGATTGCCGTGCTCCGTTTCAATTGTCTCGTGAACGTGTTTAGCCACCTTGTTCTTTTATGGCGAAATTGCACAGGGTGGTTTTTGTCGACACCTCTGGGGCGTAATGCGGATTTGCCAGCTTAGTGGTGATGAATAATCGGAATTTTTCACAGTATGTTATCACCTTATCGTTGAACTTTATCATTACTTGATCACCTGTTATTAAAATATATTACTATTTTTATTTATAAATACTTCTTTAACAAGAATTGTAATTGTTTTAAGATTTTTAAAAAATATCGAAATTTTTTGTTTATGCCACGTATTTATACGAACCTGATTTAATAAAGGCTTTTTGAAGAATTGGATTTAAGGATGGGTCCAATGTCTCGCCCACATTTTGTAGTAAAATAGGCTTGCCGAATTGCATCGCATTTTCGAGGGATTTCATAAAGTCTGGTTGTCCAAAGTCTATGACCTTGAGTTCCTGGATATAAGATGAGAATATTTTAATATAGCAAAGGCATTTTATATAAAGATGGTTATAGAGAACAAAATTGCGAATAAGGGAAACTAAAAGATTGACGATATTATTACGTACGTTCTTCGATTCCATATTTTTAATCCATTTCACTGCTTGACATTGAGGATCGATAATTAATGGCCAGCGTGTTCCTCTCGTTATTATAATTCCATTTTCCGTGCTAAATCCATCGGATGGCAAACCTTGAATATTCCACTCTCTAATTGTAGTAGGATCACTCAAGAATTCCTTGACATCCAAATTCGGAGATGATGGAATTTCTTTGTCGCGTACCTTGAAGTATTTTTGAATTAAGTTTGTTTGATATTAAAAACAAAAAGGAGTAAGGATAATTAATGCGTAAATCAATTTTTTAATATTGAGACTGAGCGCGATATGTATTTCCTATTTGAAAAATAAATCACGACGAAATTTTCGATATAGTTCACTTATTGGAGAACGAGTAATAATATTCCATCTCTATACGAGATTAAGTTCGTATCTCGCAGTAGATTGAATAAAATGAAATTAATATTTGATCAACAGAAAACGTGACAGAGTAGGTTTGTGGAATATTCTTCCGTTCTAGTGATGAAAATCAGTTTTTTTTTTACAACAAGTATTTGTAGCAGCCATGACACTTTCTCGACAAGAAAACATTATTACATCCGCCATCAACTACATTTAATACGTAATATAGCGAAGGACCAGCATTCCAACGTATGTCAAGCTAATTCGCAACGATAAATAACGCAAAACGTTTGCCCGCAATAACCAGTATTACCGTCAACGTTCCGCACGCGTTTCTTTATTCCCATAGGCCCCAGTACTTGCTAAGTACTTAATGAAAAAGTGTCAGACATGCGGCAGCTGTTGTAAATGCGAAAGCGGCAAAAAGTTTCTAGCGAACCCGCAACCGCACCCATCTCTCTTCTGCTCACTAATTCTCTCATCTTTCTTACCTCCTTGATCCAGATATCGACTAAAGCTTCTCTGTAATTAGATACGAAGGGTCCCAGGTAGGAAACAAAGGCTGTCGATATCAAGCAATCACCAGGAAGCCAATCAAAGTATTCGTCAAGTGACTTCACCGTCAGTTCCCACCGTATTTTTTCACCAGAGAGACCGTCTACCAACATGGCCGCGCGCTCCAATTTCAGTTTCAGTAATTCCGCCTAGAGATTTATAAAATTAACGAAATACTCGAGGCAATTTAAACTCTTGGAAGGTCTCCCGATTTCTAGAGTAACCTCGAACGGCTTCTGACCGGACTTCGCTTTGCTTCCAGAAATTATGAAATTCACGAGAAGGTGGACGGGGCAAGGAGGCTAAACTCGTAGTCGTCCGTACTTTTTGTAGTCTTTGCTGGGCTAGCTTACCATTCTAATCAAGTCCTCTTTCTCCTTCATCTTCGCATCGTACATTTGCTGCAGTCTCTCCAACTCCTCGCGCAACTTTTGCAATTGCGCCTTGGCTTCGGCCAGGGCGGCTTCCTTTTGCCGCAAGGATTCCAGTGCTGCCTCCAACTTTTCTCTCTTTGGCGCGACGATCCTGGTAAAATTCAGTCGGGCGAATATCATGTTGACTATATATTCCATATTTAGATGCATGTCAAAGGGACTGCTTTACCTGTATAATTTTCCGTATTTCTCCATGGCGATTACCCACATACAGAGTGATCGTGCTGCTACGGATACCGCGCCAACTTTCACGGGATCAAATTCAGGATTCGATGTATATTTCCCTATCGTTTTTAGGGTCTTGTCGGATATGTGATCCTTGTCAAAGTCCCTTAACTGAAATTGGTCAATTTATTTGAATTGATTCCTGATACAATCCAAAATAGTTTGATTGTCTCGCAATGCTACCGTGTTCAGGAAATTGACGTCGCCAAGTTGCCGTTTAGATTCAGCCCAGCTTGGTTCGGAATTTTTCAGAATCATTACGGCTTCCATAACCATCTCGACCTTGGCTGGTGGGCGCGTGAAGGATTTTATCTCTGATAGGTCTTTTTTATTCAATGCATCCAGAGCCTGGAGAGTATAGGAAGTATTGGTAAATATATTTTAATATATCGATTAAAACTAAATTAAGAATACAATTAGATGCTGGTGCAATCGAAAAGCACGAATAAATAATATTTGAATTTTCTAAAATAATCTCTCGGTGTATTATGATAGTCGCTTGAAATGTTCAAAAGTGGCTTAAATAGTAATGAAATGATGAAAATTTTTAATAGAATAAAAAAACGAAGTAAGAAACCTTCATAGCTTCATTCAATGCTGGTTCGACGGTGGCCAAATCGGCACGTGCAATTTCCTCAAGTTTTTTACATTCTTTTGATTCTTCACCAATACGAATGGATTTTGCAGTAACAGTCTTCTGCGTTTCATCGGCATCTCGACGCTGATTCACTATGGTCACCAGAAATTCCTCGCACTCTTTCGTGGACTGTTGTACCTGCCGTTGAGTTATTTCAAGCTCGCCAGCCATTTCGTTGACTTTTTTTCGCGTGTCGTCTATTTTAAACAAACCATTTCTTAGTTTGTTCGCTTGATCAGCCAAATTCTGTCTCTTCCCTGCGAGCATTCTGTGGACAGAGCGGTTACATATGTTTTCGTGATAATAATGGCATAGAAGTTGTAGCAAATTAATGTTTAATAACCAGCTATCAATGCCAAAGCGATAAGAACAAACGATATGAATGGATTTATGATTTTAGTCATTTACTGTGAGTAGCCAGATGATAATTTGAACTTCATAACATGATAACCTTTGTGAGCTTCATTTAGCATTAAACTAGTCAGTAATATCTGCAATTATTCGCTTGTCATAAATTAACAAAATTTTCAATCTCTAATAGAGCTTTTAGTGCATAAATTCCTTCAAATATGATTTATGCGAGATTCATAGATGAAATGTAAAACGGAATCTAGAGTTTAAAATAGATCAATATCTATTAGCTTAAAAATGCATATCTAAAAGCTTATAAAAATCAATACTTCACGTCTATTTATGACGAACAGCATTTTGTAGTCTTTATTGTAATTTATTAAAAAATTAAAATTATTAAAGAACCTACTGTTTGTAGCCAGCGACCAGTTCGAGAAAGTTCGTCGGTGTAACGTAATTATACCGTTTCATTTCATTAGCCATCCTTTTGGAAAATTGCGACACGGTATCGTGAATCAGTGAAAATGTCGCAGCTATACCATCGCGCAGTCTAACTTGTAATGGCTGAACAGGTGCATCGACTCCCGACAATCTCTTTTCCTAGAGAGAAGAATTTTCAGCTTAAAGTATACGCATCGCCAATATTTTATCGTTGAATATCCGCCACAGTATCAATTTGATTTTTATATACACCATAGACACATTAAAATGCAGAAATGGATAGTATACATATTTCTACGTCCGCATGCGATCGTTTTCAAAGAGGAATATGAATAAAGTATGTTTGCATCATGAAGCAATCGTGCATATGAAAATGGATCGTTGAAACGAAAAGAAAAATAAGATTGTGTCATGACATAAAGGAGCTAATACTCACCGCTTTATTTTCACCTGTAATACTGATTATCAAATTTAGATTCGTGAGGAATTTGTTGCCGACTTCCAAAAGTGCTTGACGCGGCCATTCCAAAAACCAATCGATAGTCGTGCAATTGATCAGAGAAGGATACTGACGCAATCTGTTTCTAAAGGCATCACCAATTGGGCTCATGCACAATACGATATGCATATTTGCTCGTACCCGTTCAATGAGGAAGCTATAAATTGCTTCACTAGTCGGCACGAATCCCGCCTTCGCAGCATCCTTGGATAATTTGTTTTTAATCTGTAGAAATAACAAAAAGAGAAATGTGAATCTGCAGTGATATTATATATTAAAATCATAATAATATTGCATTATTTTGATTGACCTCCTCGATCTCCTCCGTCTTATACAAATTGGCAACTTCACCAGTGCTCAGCATATTGTTCACTATCTCAAGGAATTGCTCCTCGGCCACTTGGGTGTCGTTGAAGAGGAAACTCGTGGGTTTGTTCTCCACCCCGGCTATGGAGTAGAGGGTCTTGAGGTCCTCGCGAAATTCCGGTACCCTGTAGTGCTTGCTAACCTCGATTTGGTAGGTGGTGAGTTCGCACATGTATCCTGCCACTTGCGAAAGTGACTGTCTGCCGCTTCCTCCGATGCCTATCAGCAACATGTTGCCTCGGGGCTGTTTGCAAGTGACACTTTGATTCGTTTAAGCAAGAGGAAGTTATCGATTTGCGAACCAGTCGATTCGCATTGGATTCTACGCCTGGGGCGCTGGATGCACCCACCGAACTGTTCAATCGAACCGATCCGATTGTACGCAATAGGTGAGAACGGTGATTAACAGGAACGTGGTGGAAACCGAGCATACGTGAGAGCTAGTACGTTAATTGTTATCGTTTGAAATCAGCAATTAAGGGATGTTACACTCTCTGTGATTTTTCAAGGTTGACAAGACCGATAGAGATAAACTGATGATTGGTCTAATACCGGGAAAAAGGTCTTTAATTTCTTTTAACTATTGACTGATGGAGATGTGAACGTCGTTTTAATTTTTGACTATCTTCATTGATATTACACTATAATTAGTAGCTAACCTGTGATATTACACGAACGATCCGACATATGTGTTCAATTGCATCTCTGAATAGGACTAGGTCTAAACGAACTACTCCTGGAGTCGCGTTGAACTCATCCATCTGTGCTTCTATGTAATGACGAAGCGCTGATATGTCAGTTAGATCTTCATATATATTCCATGCGTTCATGAAACTTCCTGTAAATCGTATAGTAATCACTGAGTTAACGAGCTTCACTCAAGAAATTGACAGAAATGTCAATTGTATGACCAATAAAGGATATACCGAAAATGGGACACCTCTTTTCAGGACATAAATTGTGATACGTCAGCTCGAAATACTTGCCGAGTTGTTCATTAAGCTGAGACACAAACCATTCACGATCTCTAAAATTAGAACGTATATTATATTTATTAAAGTTTTGCGTTATAATTATAAAAGAAATATAAAGTAGAATACCTCTCGTCAATCAGGCGATCGCAAAATACTCTGAACGTCTCGTGAATCCAGAGTCGTAAAAATGTCTGCTTCGAGTACTGGTAGTCCTTATGGCTACGCAACAAACCTTGAAAAATCTGCAAAAAATTATTGAACGTAAATATATACTAAAAATATTCAATAGCTTCGTGTAAGATACTCGAGGAAATATATTGTTGATTTGGTAAAAATTAATATATATCCATAGATCATTGAGAAATAAGTTTTATTATAACTTACCTTGGATATATCTCTTAAATTGAAGAGATAATGCATCTTTGCAGGAGTTGGCAGTATTTTCAGGATGACATTATTGTACATATCAATAGTAGCCAAAGTTATATCATTGGCTATATTAATATATGTATATATATTATTATATTATATACTGTTTTTAAAATGGGTTTAATTTATTTTTGTTAATAAAACTCACAGATGCCTTTAACTTCAGGATGAAATTCAAAAAGTTGTTGATGCAACATTGTTCCATAAATTCGAACTATTTGCTTTTCTGCTGGAAACGTCATGTTTATCACATTGAATCGTGTAAGTAAACGTTCCGTTATGGTATTACGACCACCACCAGGTGGTCCCATGGCCGCCATTAATTGCATCTTTTGTATATATTTACGCGCTTGTTTCTGCCGATCGTACCTATGGCATAAAATAAAAAGGATTTCTATGCTCATTGAATCTTTTTTTTTTTGGGATCCCCAATAGACCGATGGCTGTCCCACATAAACGGGAAATCTTTAGACCCATATTTTATATTTCCTCACCAAAATCCGTAACCGATCCATTGGCGAATCAGTTCCAATGGCGGTTGCGAGCCATAAGTCTCCTTCATGGGCATATTGAAGTCGTCCATAAATGTTATCATGCTTTTACTACCGATGGGCACATAGGTGCCTTTCGTGCGTTTCTCGAGTCTGCTTTCTATAGCGTCCTAAATAAAAAAATAATAATAAATCAGCAGAACTGCATAATTGGAAGATAAATAAAATTCATCTCTATATTATACAAGAAACCCTTCGATTATTTTTATTTAGTTTCCTCCAAGATCCATAGCAGCATCAGAAGTTTACCTGGACGTTACTCGACGTCGTCTGAGCGGACATATTTATGACGAGAAGAATATATTTCAAACGATCCAAGGAATCCAATACAGACTGAGCAGTTGACGTCTTGCCTGTTCCCACGGGACCCACCAGAAGGACTGGATAACCATTAGCCAGAAGAATGCTCACGAGAAATTCATATCGTACAGTGTCCACAGTGGGAACTATTATTTTGTAAAAAGGTATTCTGAAAGAGAAAAAAAAAGGGTAAAAATTCTTTCAATTCACGCATCAGGCTTAGGGCGAACCCGGAAGCTAATCCGTTTATCGCAACGGACCAATTCATGAGGATCCTATGGCACAAGGATGATACCTGCCGCTTTAATCGGAAGGACCAGAAAGGTCCTGTTTCAAAAGCTCTTGCAGTTCGTATTGGAAACTTTTGTTGAGCTTTAGTACTAGAATTGAATTTCATTTTATTTTCACTGTCTTTTACCCTATTTGATATTTCCAGGTCTGCGATAATTTTTCCTCCCAGGAGACAAAGCTTCGCTGTCGCGCGTCAACGTAATACTCGTAGACGGTGTCCCTGATGGGAAAGGAACCCTCCATCTCTCTTATGAAGTTATCTACTTTCTGACGACCATCTTCGTTAACCGAGGCACACAATGACCATATCATACTGTCAGGAAGCAGGATGTTAATTTATGGATTATTCATGAAGGATGTGTAGGGCGAGACAAGATAGTTACTTACCAGAAGAGGAACCAAATTTTACATATAGAATTGAAAGCGTCACGATCTTCCTCAAGCTCTACTCCATTTTGTGGAGTTGCCAGCACCTGAAGAAGCTTACAGAGAGACTGAACTGAATTCAATTCAGGCACTGGTACAGGTTCTTCACATTTTTCCTTTTTGAATGATAATGTAATATTTACAAATCGATCAAACAGTTCATTCATCTGGGAAATAAAAAGATTAATAAAAGGTTTGAGACGATTATAAATAATATTTATAAATAAAGAATTTGTTCATGGGGACAGAATACCTCCTCTATGAATTCTGGCTTTTTCTGGTATTGTTCAAGCCATGAATTTACATATGGCCGCCATCCTAAGTCTTTGTAATCATTATACACCATTCCGGCTCTAGATACTGTAGCTGGAGAAGCAACGGCTAGATCCTGTACTTCAAAGAGTAACGATACTTGCTCCGGCATTGTAATGCGATCGTTGTTGATTAGTGTGAGTATCTTAGAAAAAAAATTCAGACTTAAAAAAAAAAATTTGAAATACTCGAGAGAAATAATAATTTTTCTTTTTTCGATAAAACTCATTATCATACGTCAGACGCAGAATATTACGTTATATACAGTTGCGGCTAGGTAAACTAAACGGCCCTTAACTTTGTTATCGTCCATTACACTGTTCATATTTTCAATCCAGACAGCGTCGACGGGGCCATCGAAAAGGATCCACTTCTCATCAGGCGTATCCTCTGTCGTAATTGAAACATTTAATTATTCTCCAGCATAAATCAATATCTTTTCTCATTTATGAAATACATTCCAGCATATCCACAAGAGTGGCTCAGTACTCAACCGTTAATGACTCATTGGTAGGTGCCGTGGGCCAATAAGGGCCCGCACTTATGTGTTTGTTGGGATATCTAGCACGATACTTAATAGTACTTCTTATTACATAATGCATTGTCTATAATCAATTTACCAATGAAATACAAGATCCAGAGGACACTTTAACATTAAAAATTCCAAAAAACTGGCCCTTTCAAAACATATTTGACTTATGGATGGATTATACATCAAGTTATTATAGATATATAGAAAAATAAATACCGTATCTCGTAGATATAATGTTACAGCATATTATGAAAAAAAGACTATATCATATATCTCATTAGTACACTGCAGTAACTATGTCTCATTAAAATTTCTCCATGCGGTTATACACGTCCCAGGATAATAGACTCGATACTTTTAAGATACTTGGTAGTTTACTTAGAAAGCCGTACGTAAGGGTTGTCCTTACCCGAGCACGTCTTTCGCATAATCGAGGATATCACTCCATCGAGCCATTCGCCCGTAGCGAGGTTATATTCTCCGTACAATTCCCCAAGATTTAAAGCTTTAGGATTAATTGGATATTCGTAGACGGTGTTAAATCCAGGTTTTCTGTCATTTTTCAGTGCGGTTAATGTATTCTTCAGGATCTTCCATGTAACCGATTTCGCAGTATTTGATTGACCCACGATCATAGTAGAATGACGAGAATTCTTTGTCTCGTAAAGTTCAATGACCTTTGTTATGATGAGGGGTATGGGCTGATCGAAAGATAATTAATTGAATCGAACGATATGAAACGATCAATCGAGGAAATAAACGATTTGATTACTTGTAGGCTCAGTTTCTTTGTCTCTGTAGTAATATAGCCAATCAGCTCCTCGTAATCTACTGTAGGTACTTCGACACCAGGAAAGAGGTCAGAGGTTATTCCAACAAAGAGAGGAAGGTCATCCGTGGTTAGTTTAGCAATGTTCATGTCCTTCATCGCCAGGATAACGATCTGAAGTATACATTAAACAGGATGGACTCCTTGAATATAGAGAGCCTCGTAAAATTCGTCAAGTCTAAGATAACCGGGGTATCAAATTGATCCTTGATATAAGGAGTAAGTAGAAGAATAAAGCGAATTAATGGCTGCCGTTCAATCAAATTTAGCACCAATAAATTTTACTATAGTTTGTTAACTGTATCATTTTCCTTCCTTCCCTTCTTTTTTTAATTACCTCTTCATCCGGCAAGTTTGGGTACAGTCTTCTCTTTTTACCAGCATATCTTGTAAGAGTGACTATACCACGCAGTCCAAAATCATAATGAAACTGTTTACTAAGTTGTTGCTGAGCCAAGGTGTAGAGAGTGAATACCTGAAGATGATCGATCACGCATCCATAAGACACAGTGATTGAATTGATTTATGTTCAAGGTTTATAAAATGACCATAGCAACAAATTCACCTTCCTAGCAAGAGAACGCGTGTTCTGAAATCCTTCGCCAAATAGATTAATTTCAGCAATCATGCTACTATCAGGCACCATCATTGAAATAGGCCGGAACATAGACTTCAGATTGTCTGGCAACTCTGTACGGCCAGCATATCCAGGATTCATGGTGATGAAGATTCCGCAGGTGTGGACCAATGAAATTTCCATACCCTCGAACACGAACCTCGTCAGCTTTTGCGCCAGGGCGGTGAGTATTGAGAGAATTTGCTGAGCCACTACGGACAGGACCTCGATATTGATCCTGTAAAAAAAATGTAAAAAAAAACCGTTAATTCTTCCTCTTTCCTTTGAACTCTATATACGGTAACTGGCGAGAGGTCGCCACTTCCGTCTGGAATTTCATCTTCGCGACCACTTAATAGAGGAGGTCGTGGGAACGTTAAGCATGCATGGCGTCTCAACCTGTTAAATTCATCGAAGCATCCCCATGCTCCAGTTTGCGCGAGACCGGAAAATTGTCTGCCCATGCTCTTGTAGTCGAGGCCTTCTGAGCAATTCTGAACGATCACGTTGAATCCCAGAGCTTTACCTAGATCCTTCACGGTTTCGGTCTTTCCGGTTCCGGCTGGACCTTTAGGGCTGCCACCACGATGTAGATGAAGAGCAGTGGTTAGCGTTATGTAACACCTATTAATTAAACGATGAAACATTATCCGGCCTAATAACAACATAGTCTGAGACAGGCTTACTATGTATACAAGTCTCTGACAAGCATTTAATTAATACTCAAATCCTATAAGCTTGATTAGATCTAGAAATATTAAAATAATTACCGGTCAGTAAGTGGAGTTATAACGAGTCTCTCAGAATTTCCAAGGTACTCGTAACCATATACGAAGAAGGTATTGGTCTGCCTTACTATGCAATCGTCTACGTCACGGTCCCAGTAGAATCTCAATTGCGAGAGCCACTCAAATGCGGATACATCTCTGCAATCTAAAGTGTCTCCATAGAATGCTGATCATTCAGGTTCGTCGACATTGACTTTTTTTTTATTGCTCTCACTGATTTTATACATCTTCTCGATAACGTCCCTCGCGTGAATCTCGATTACGACAATGGCTTTGAGTTTTAGTCTTTGCAGTCTATTCAAATTTCCACGTACAGCCTCGGAGTACTTGGCTAGCGCCTGATTCTGCTTCTTCTTCAGCTTCTTCAACGGTTTCTTCGACTCCATTAATCTGTCAGGATTAGAGGGTGTAACGAGGGTAGTAGTTGCGTTCAAAATGAAGCTCCATAAAAAAAAACTGACGTCTCCTATCTAACGCTCTTTCTCTCTCGCGTGTCGTTCCTTAAATGTCGCAGTTAGTTCTCGTTAACGCGAACACCCCAAGTGTGTCAGGTGTCCAGCGACAACGTGGGGTGCATTACGCAGACGAATTTTATCCAGAGATCCTAACTCGTGGGAGTGAAATTATTCACAGTACGGCTAGTATATGCAAACGAGAGAGCGAAGTGAGGGGGTGGGTCGTGACCCTAGGCCATGGAATGGGAAAGGTAGCGGTGTATGGAATACGAGGAGGAAGGGGATGGGATAGGACGGAGAATATGCAAAATTCCTCTTATTAGAGATACTGTGCCTGGTTCGCTTAAGCCTTCAGTTACTCCTGCCTTCTACCACTTAGCTGCCACGTATCTACTACACACTGCCTATAGTACCCAGCTACTCTTATCCCTTGACATTGTAACATTTTCTTACTCACTTGCAGTGCAAAAGGGTCCTGGTACAGTCCGTGGTCCATTGTATTTGCGTGGATGTTATCCCTGGCTGACCTGGCCATTCTTTAACCCATTTATCTCGTTTCGCCAACATCTTTCGCAACGCTGTCCGACATTGTCGCAGTATTTCTCGTAAGCATTCACGCATTGCTGATTCTACAATGATTGAACAGATTAAAAACATACAATTTCCCACTGAATTCTTATGTTATGTCATTTTGTTTTCATTTACAGGAAATAACATTAAAATTTCATAAAACACATATTTCTAAATGAGTGTACTCTCTGCGTGTATGCACTGTTAATATATTTCAGTTATCAAGATTCCATAATACAGTATGGTACAGTGTTTAAATATTTAGTATTCTCTCCGAGGATAATTATTTAGAATTACAGCTTTTCAAGTCGATTCAAAAGTAATGCCGAGCGCATTATTACTTTTGAATCAGGTATAAATTCTTCAGGGTGGTTTCGTAGAACGCGCTTTTACAGAAACTGATGCATACCACCTGCCAGTAGGTAAACTTTCAGCGGAGACGGTAGAAAGTTGATACTGGCATGTGGGCGAACGAGAAGATTACGGTAGCGCGAGTCTGCGCTATAGGGTTTCAGTGAAAACGATGTTGCGGCTTAAATGAGGTGGCGCGGCTTTATAGTGAGAAAGTTAGGCGGGGTAGTTTTACTGGGAATAATGACGCGAGTGCTTACCGATGTCACGCGAGCACGAATTTACCTAGGGCGACGGCTCCTATGCACTCTGGAAAATTGCGACTCTCGACGAGTCTGGAGCACTTCGTGGGAAAGTTCAGAACGCGCTGGAAAAAATTGCATTCTCCTCCACGAAGCACTACCACCACTTCGTACCCTCGTCCTTGGGACACGCTGCTATTTTTAGGAGGAGCATGCAATCCTGATGGTATAGAGAAATTTCTGGGGAGCTATGAGTAAAAGCTAACAGAGAATACTGACCTGTGTGACATAACCATACTTCAACCTGGCCCTCTAAGTGTACAGGATGTAGGAACTCCACGTATTCTCCTTCAGTTGAGTACATCCCTTCAGCCAATTGTTTGTTTGTCATTGACTAAATAAATTGAAATGAACTATGAGTTATGAGAGTTTATGAAAATTTGTTAAAGTTCATTAAACTCTTGTTGAGTCAGGTGAATCAATGAAAATTGATTTGACTTGTTGGGAATTTACCTTGTCCAACTTTAAACTCTTAATACCCTCGAAGAGCTTTCTTATGTGGGGTTGAACGAGGTCAGGTCGCTTAGAATTTGCTAGAATCTCTAGCATATCGTCATTCGAGATGAAATAGAAGCGTGGAAAGATGTGACGCTTCGTTTCTAGATACTGCTCCAAAGCTCGCTGGATCGCTTCCAGTTTGTCGTTGAGTTCATTTAGTTTGTCGAGTAATCCAGCTGAAAATACATGAGATACGTAGATAAGCGCGCAAAAGCTTTTGACGATGGATGATGTAGTTTTCGACGTACTAATCATAAATATTTATGTATATTTGAGAATGAATTATGATAAGAGGATGCACAGATGCGTACGAGTGCCAATGGGAAATGCAGCGAGCGTAAAATCAGTGGAAACCTCGTAAAGCGAAACAATAATCCGGAAAATCTCTTTGAAATGCATTTGAAGCTTTCGGAGAGACGTCTGATAATTTTCTATGCGGTACCGAGTAACTTTATTAGAATGTAATTAACTATTGAACTATACGATGCGAATGTATTACTGGTTACAGATGTTTATTTAAAACTTTTTAATTGAAGCTTGGGGCACCATAATCATTAAATATTATTATACTTTGCAAAAGTGCTTGTTGCATTTTTGCTTTTGACAATGTATTGTTAAAGTTTGCTTACGCGGATCGTGTGTTGCTGGTAACGCTAAGGCAAAACCAGCCATTCGTGAAGTAATTTCTTGCCAGGATAAGGTCAACCTATCGAAGTCATCTGTTTCCTTGGGAAGCTGTTTCCTGATGTCCTCTGCCCCAAAGATATTATCCAAGTATATATAACCACGTTGAACCACTAGAACCATTTCCAGAACTTCTCCAATAGTCGATAGAGCTCGTTCCCAATAATCGACATCTAGAGCGAATGGTTCGACAAATCTGTAAAAACCACCAATGTAAATGGGTGAAAATGGCGTGATGATGTAAGGTTGTTCGAAATGCGAAAAAACCTTGTAGATTTCATAGCTGCTAGTTGAACTTGATGATCTTCTAGATTTTGCGTGATGTCATCAACGGTTCTGAGCTTAAAGACACCCTTGTCTTTATAGGGAATCATTTCTAGATGCATTACCTTCCAAAATTCACTGATATTCTTCAGACCCTATTACGATGATACATTCAATGATTTTTCTTGTACGAAAATTGATAAGGAATTTAAGGTAAAAAATTCTTTAAATCGAAACCATTGTTTACCACTTCTATAGCAAGTTCCATTGTTGCTGCGCTTGAGATATCGTTAATTTGTTCTGCAAAATTTTGCATTTGCATATCCGCAATGGCGTCCAGCGTGAACTCTTCAGAATTTTCATCAAACTGTCGACCAATTATAGTCTTGACACGTTTCCAATGACGTTCCCTCATTGCTGAATTCTTGAGATCAGTGATCAGTGGCAAAGTACGTCGAAATTTATCTACCCGTGATCTAACAGACAATTTTTGAGTTTAATATTTAAAAATACCACTGTTATATCATTTCGAAAAATTCACCTAGAAGTGTCCACAATTTCCCAATGCCTTTCCTTCAATTCTCTACTAAGCCTATTAAGTTTCCGAAAGAGAATATTCGCAGTGGCATCCATGTCCTCCATTTCAATTCGCCAAAAGTTTCCTGTCTTATAACGTTCCCACGCTTCTTCCCATTCATCAGTAAGTTGCCATACTAAGTCAATGGCTGTCAGATCCTGTATCGATAAAGTATACAAGTGTCAAAGTAAAATACAACAGTATTGACATTGTTTCTTAATAGGATGCAGCTACCTTGTCAAGTTTGACTAGTTCTAAGGACTCCGGCTGGCTGATATCAAAAATCCCAAGATTCGTCTGCAAACGAGTTTCTTTCCGCCGCATAGCGTCCAATTCCTTTCGTATATTTAATAGCCATCCAAGAGCGTCTGAGATTTCATTGGCATTTCAAGGAATTGCATTAACTCAAAAGCGCTTTCGCGCATTTCCAAAATTTTTCAGTGATATCAAAGAGATCGAACAATTTCACCGTGAATTTTGAAATCCTTCGCATACCTTTTGTTTTCCAATCCGATGTGAATGGCCCGTTATCGAGAAACCTGGTTAGTAGCGAAATAGCGTTGAGCTTCAGTATCGCCGCTTCCTCGAGCAGTTGTTTCTTGAATAGTTCCTATGCGAGAAACGTGGACATACTGTCAAAGTGTTTTCTATTGAGGAATATCGATTTTAAATTTCCAACGTATTTTTGTACTCCTTGAAATCCTCCGATAACAGTAATACCTATTTGCTTACAGTATTGCTATGGAAATGTATTGGATATTCGGTGGCCATAGATAAAATTACAATTGTTGTATACGAATAAAAGTAAAAAAAATTATTTAATTTTTACGTAAATGGAAGTATCATTATTTTCGTTAAAATAGATAGCAAATTGAGAGAATTGAATGATAATTACCTTTTTTTCCATCAGCATAAGATCATACGATGCTAATTGCACCAAATATTCATCCCAGACCTTATCAATATTTTTTACTCTCCTCTTAAACTCAAAAGTCATCGGCACTTCGTACTTCTCTGTAGAGAAAGAGTAATTACGAAGATAATCACAAGCACATTATCCTGAATGCAACTCTTGATTATCCTCTGAACCAGGAAGCTTTTCGATCGCATTTCACTTGGTCTTTTAATATTTACCCAGAGTCTGGAAGTGCTCACGGATCTTTGGGAATTCGTCCTTCTCCGAGGGAGCTTCCAACTTGAGCTTCTCAAGCAACTGTAACGCTTCTTGCATGGTAAAGAGGTCGGTAGGTTCCTTCGTTATTCTAAAGTTACGAGAACGAATTTTCTTTTACGTTGAATTTATCGTGGAAGAGCAATTGAATAACAATTAAAGGATTCGGCTAATTGGAATACGCTCGATTTGAAATTGAAATTATCAAATAAAATATCTTATATTACATCTAAGACAAATTATAAATTGATACGTTTGAAATATTTTCACTTACTTTGATCCATTATCTCGAACGTAATTGTATGTGTGATTGAGCTTCGATTCCGCGAAACGTAGAAGCAATCCTGCGAGTTTTTGTTGCCAAAGAGAGCACTGATCGATAATGGCGGCTTTTAATCTATCGGAATTCACGTCAATGAAGTGCACGGTGGTCACTGTTTCTTGTAATTGAACGTCGTTCGCTACTTTACTGTATCTACTGATATCCGCATCGAATGTCTCTACTGTTGGTTTCAGATTCTCGTACCTATTCCAACATGAGATAGAAATAGTACAGATTATATAAGAAAGAGAATTAGTCGCATATTTACCGTTGAATGAATAAGTCTTTATTAGTCTCCCACACCTCTTTGAATTGTTCCCAGGTTTTCAAATATTTTTGCAGCTGATTAAAACACTCAGTTACCTCTGTAATTAAAAAAAAGGGATTCTTTATTTTTAGCAATCAATGCTAATATTTTGATGCAGAAAACTTGTATTTCAAATAAAGCACGGAAGAGAATTTACCGTTATTAAGCATTCGTTGAATACGTTGACACTCTTCGTCCTGCAGATAAACTTCCCAAAATTGTTTAACACTTGTATCCAGAATGCAAAATTCATTCAACACGCGACGAATGGGCTTAATTGGTTCAAGAAGATCGTTTAGAATGCCAGATACCATTTTTGCAATATCCGCAATAGGAGGAACGAAATTAATCTGGTAGGAAGGAATACAATGATACAAAATAAGTATTAACTGTAAATAACAAATTAATTGAATTTCTTAATGAATACCTTGTTATCAATAAGGTCTGCCTGAACGATAAGAAGCGGCGAAGGTGCAGTTGTTCCATCGCCATGCAAAGCCTCGAACATAATAGTCAAAGAATTCTTAATGCAGAGCTTAAAGGCTTCCTCTATTAGTCTATCCAGATTAGAGATATAGTGCTCCCACTCCGTGTACGTCTGGAGAGTTTCGAGAAAAAGGATTTTACTCGTGGCACGAACGCAATTTCTATTTTACAGAGACATAGCAGTGGTGCGATATGGCGTGTAGATTAAATTTCAATTCACTCGCTTTCGGTTATCCACTACGAGAGTGCGAATACGTTGGATAATCCGACATCCAGAAGATCGTTATTTAATTTATCAGCAATATTCCATATTTTTAGGATAAACCTAATATAGGATCCTTTGCATTCGTACGAATCAACCGAATTAACCGAAATAACATCTTTTATGAAGATAGCATATAAAGATATAAAAATTATAAGATTATTTCATTGTACGAGACAGTGCATCTTAACAAGATAAACAATACGTTTATGCATTTTCGTTTGCACTGTTAATGCTCGTGTTATTAAAGCCAGACCTAAAATAATACCAAATTTTTTAATATCATCATCATACATACGTCTTCAATTACTGCCTGAAATCCTTCGTACACCACCATGACGTACTGAATAATATCTTTGTATTTTACAATGACGACTTTAATAACAGCTTCTCTGATAAAGGTAAGACAAGAAGAAAGGGAAGATAAATAAAGAAGAAATTAAATTCAATCTACAGATAACGCACCTGACATCCCACAATTCCATTTCAAGCTCCGGCAATGTGTACGCGTAATTAGGTTTGATTTTGATCATGGGAGTGTCGCAGATGTTCTCGCACATCTTAACGATTTCGAAATTCGATTTCTTGTAAATGTCGACAAAATCTTGAAGCTGAGAGAACGAGAATGATTCATTGTTATTGTTCACGCCTCTTATATTATGTCTTTATCTTGTACAATTCTCTAGATAGTTCAATATCAAATAGTGACAATATACGTACGTTTGCAGCATGAGTACAACAGTCTTCTATGTACGTATCTATGTACTCTGAGTTCCACGTAAGCTTTGTCAAGCCGGGCTTGATCTTTCGGTCAAGCAGCTTTATTAACTCCCGAAACAGAGCACGTTCTACTGTGGATAAGGCTGAAAGGAAAGTAAGAAAAGAAGGTAGAAAATACTATCACTCCTTGAGAGAAATGCGCAACGAGAGTCTTCGGAGCAATCATTAAGCTCCTTGGGATTCCAGTTGCGCGATAGGAAGGAAATCAATCAGAATCGACTAGCTGGTGACCTCGATTCAAATATTAAATTTACGCTCTACTTAAACCATAATTTTTTTTTTCCCTATATTTCGTAAAGCGTTCCGGGCTATTCTAGTTGGAATAAACTTTTCTGCGTTACAACTTTTTAAAATCGTTCACTAGATACTCCCGCTATAATTCAATTTTGAAACCTTCGATAAACTCGGTCAAAGTATTGTTTTTGAAGTTTTAAAAAATGCTAGGACCTACCTTCAACTATCTTATTATAGGCCAACACTACTGTCAAAACACTTTCGTAAACAAATTGCAATGTATCCCATTTGCCATTTATCACTTGAAGATGAACTGGAATGTCGAATTTCAAACCGATCCAGTATTTTGATTCTTTACATATGATTAATATGCTCGGGTGTATATTGCATTCTAGTAGTCCTGGATGATCAGGACTTTCTCTCATTAAATATCGATCCAATCGTCCTTGAGGATCGTCACCGATATCGTCCATCCATTTTTGATAGATATCACGAATTCCAACTTTTATGGAATTCACTAGTTTGTCATATTGATGATAGATCTCGTGACTTATACTACAATACGGCATCCATTTGGCCTGTTCGAAATTATCTTTAAGAATTTTCAAACGACGAATTTTAAGGGACATGTTCAAAGCTCGGCCTGCGAAATATGGCGTCATTGATGGATATTCTTCACGTTCCTCCAGTACCTCCGCTTTTGTACTTTGTATCTCGTCCCCGAACATCTTCCATATCTGTGGATTGGATAACAAAGCTTTCAATGTTTGTTCCACTCGGTAGCATTGAATACATAGTACTTATTGCGTAGGACATGAGAGCAATCTCCAGATTTGGTCAGTCTGGTCGATCAACAAACTCGTTGCACACTATCAAACTTGAAACTGGTGCAAATATTTGTTTTACGAAAAGATAATCGATTTTACTACCCATGTCATCATGGCTGATTGTTTATCATGTCCATTTCTATTCAGGATGTAATTATAAAAATAACTAAAGTTAAAGTCAATGCTTGTTCATCAAAATTGTTACAATAAAAACTATCGTTATTAGGGCAGTGAATACTTATTACGTACGGATGTTGTTTTACTATCGAAGAGCGTTCTAAGATTTTCACGACCAATATAATTATAAAATCCATAAATATTCTCTATTCCTTCTTGCACATTGTTCACGTTCTTGAACACAGCGGTGGCTAGATTTTCAATAATAATTTCCAGATCTTTCATCTCCTGACGGAAACGGAACATGTCGTCGTACCAGGTGGCTTGTTGCACGTCGAAAATCTGCTGGGACTTGTACTCCAGGGAACGTAAGTGATCGAGGAACATTCGCTCGATCTTTTGACAGACTTTTTCGTGTTCCGAACCCTTGGTACCGCCGAATCTTGGTTTCATAATTTCCACGGTCTCGTCCATTCTATAAAAATTCAACCGGTAATATCATTTACTTATCTAAACATAAGAAAACTGTCAAAGTGTAACATGCATTTTGTACCTAGCGAATTCAATCATCGCCTGACAAATCTCAATCATATTATAACATCTCGTCACGAATGTATCAATATGACGAAAAATGAAACTGTCATCTAGGTCCCAGCTATGCACGGTCATAGTATTATGAATGGAAGCAATCTGCAAGCATAATTAAAAAAAAATTAAAGCGACTACGAACAAAACAGGCATAACAGGCAAAAATATGATATAGGATTTCAAATATTCAGATATTCATATTATAGTTTTTGTCTCATATCGACAAAACTAAAGTGAACTATTTCCACGCGATTATTTTTTCACGTTCAGTCATTATTATTAAGAGTAAGGAGAATTTCGTTCAAAGTAAAAATACCAAGGTGGTTCTAGCATCGTCACTTCCCGCAAGCACGTAATTATATAGCATTCATTGAAATGTCCCTAACTCCGTAATTCTGTTTTCTTCCTCCTTAAGTCATGTACGTTCGTAATCGTAGCTTCGAGTAGTTCGCACTCGTCCCCAACGATCACTGAAGAAAAACTGCCGCCAGTAACCAGCCATCCAATCAAGTGATTTCGAAAGAAAGAGGGACGCCAATCATTGGTGACGACGTCCTTTATTGCTGAGGATACCAAGAGATTTTCCAAGTCGATGAAAGTGCCAAAATCGTGTAATCCTTCTACCTGGTTTTATGGCTGATATCTAGTCTGAAACCCCGTGCATGTGCTACGTTGAAAGGAACTCATTTCACCTGTCTTTATATTGGAGAACTCATAAGTCAAGGTTTGCCTATTCGAAATTTTGAGAAAACGTACAGAGGAAATGTCGCTGAATCTACTTTCCTTTATTTCAAGAGATTTCTCACGAATGTCTTTGGACGTAAAAGATATTGAGAAATCGGAAATGAGAATGTAATCTTTCCACGTGGTTCGCCCGTTTGATTCAAAGTGCACGTGGCTGTCAGGATCTTTATGAGAAATTTTTCAAATGCTTTTACAACTGCATTCGATAGTGAACGAGTACGTATCGTTATAAAATCATCCTATGGAGAATTTGATCAGATGCTTTTGTTTGTCACTGATTATTTGTCCTGTCGAATGGTTATACTTTTCCGTGAAACCATGAAAAAATATTTATATTTAACGTATGCGAGCTTATCTCATACTAGGTGAGATCGTAATGTCGTTGTCGCTAAAAGCGACAATGCGTGTCGCGAATGTTTGCCAGAGAAATAAACAGATCAGAAATTACGCTATAGATAAACAAAATAATAGGAATGTGAAAATGAGGACCATGATATTAAACATTTGTTTTTTTTTTTTAATATTCGGAGAATTTAGCTTTCGTGAAATTTCATTTTCACGGGATTGATCATGGATGGTATATTGCATTTGAAACATAATGTCGAAAGATATTTTAGGGATGAATATAAAAAAAATATTTATAGATCGGATCAATTAGCTTCTATAACCTTACCTTGAAATAAAGACTTTTGTAATTCTGACATCCTTCGATGCACCAGGAGAACATCTCTATGCTTCTCCTAGTATTCCCCGCGAACATTTCTCGCAGATTAATAAAACTCCTGCAGAGTAGAATTATCTGATTGCTCAGGGCGCTGAAGAGGTTACTCATTCTCTCGCGGTTATTGAAGTATTCCGAGTTGAGCCATATCACGCGAAGGAGGTTGATGATCCTAGGTAGATGATAAATTATCATCTGTGGTGTGGTGCACCGATTAAGTTGAGCCGAAGGTTCAATAAGTATCTGAAGAAATTCAAGGTTCGACTTGGCCTCGGTCATGCCGTGTTGAATCTCCCCACTCATTATCAGGAATTGTCTGACATATGTACTTTGAGTGAGAGTCAAAATGTTCTGTATAAACCCGACAATCGGATGTCGAAGTTGAAAGTTCAAGCCCCAAAGATTGTCATCTGTATACAAAAAAGAATAATATCCAATGTCAGAAATTGTAATAATTTTGTAGATAACTGTAGGTGTAGATTAGGGTGACAATCCTAAATGTTCACAGGTTATCGAGTATAAATGTGTTCTGCATAATCCATATTATATTTGTCTTGCAAACCGGGCACTTTTGACAGACCCAGATCCCAAAATTCCAGAAGACAACCTTCGCTAACTCGATAACTTTCTGACCGCACTCGAACCACCTTTAGGAACCCTTGGCTAGGCTGCATCTACCCTTTACGCGCGATCCAATAATCTGCCCGCTTGAGATAGTTGCCATTCGTTTCAGTTATACAATATGAATTAGAGTTCTCCCTAGTTCTAACCAACCTAATGACTATCAGGATCGTCTATCCGTGTTAAAAGGCAAACGTCAACTCAATTTTGAGAAAGTTATCAGATCAACGTCCGTTTACGTCTTATTAATTATTTTTAATCGGGTTTAGTAACATTAATTTTTAAATATAGTTCAGATAATAATTTAACATAAAAAAAATATGTTATCTATCCCTTTGCATATACGTTATCAGGCCATCGTCCCCAAATAATATTGGCGGTAAAATTTAAAAAAAAATTTTCAATTAAAACCACGAACTGATACTCACATCTGTACATCCAAAAATCGTATTCGTCAACAAAACATAGCAGCTCATTTGGAGTACTTTGCTCCTGATCGCACAGTGCTATCTTGATTTGTCTCGTCCAATGAACTACTACTGCTTCAAGTCGCTTTACCAACTCCTTATCAGCACTGGCCTCCTCCTGGGAAAGGTCACTTCCCTCGAGCGGAAGATATATCACTGTTAAGCCCAGCATTTTGTACCTTAAGTCCGTTAGGTCGCAGAGGAAAGTGTGCATGCCGGCACAGAAGTCGGCCTTCACGCATGTTAATCCGTCAAGGAAGATAGGCGTGTTTAACTCGAATCCAATTAATCCTAGTAACATAGCTACGAATTTGATAACATTAGCTTCTACAGACGCATATACAGACAAAGACAAACTCTCTAACTTGTGTCTGGTATTCTAACGTACCATATATAATGGAAATCATGCTAATTAGTAGAATATCGAGTTACCGGACATGACTGTAAACTCCAGCAGTGATTCCGCTAACAGTATTGTGGTCGGAGTTACAAATTCACTCTGTATAGTAACTGCATTAGATCACGGATGTAACGAGCGATTGCGAGTATCGTGATTGCAATTGTATGACATAGGAGGTGTTTGCGCGAACGTTTTGTCCCGCCAGCTTGTCACGGTGCATTGTTCATTATGCTACTGGACCGCAGATGTTGCAAAGCTTACAAATGAGATGCAGAGCGTTACAGAGAGTTATTGTCATAAATGAGAAGGATACTGTCTGGCCAAGTATTAACGTTGAAGAAAATCGGTGCCCAAAGGTTTCCAATGATATTAAGAATCGACACCTCCACGTGACCGTTAATCGTCCCGAACATGACGTTCTGATGAAAGTTTTCCGCCGTGAAAACTTCATAGGGCTCTCTGATGAAGTACGTGAGCTCGTGCACCGGCACTCTGGGGAAGTCCAATTCGGCGGCTAGTGTACTATCGTCGAAATAGATAGAGAGTACGGTAGCTGTGGGATCGTAAAAGAATTCACGAATTTCAGAAATACATTCTTCCGTCCAATGGCTCTCGCTTATGGCGAAGAGAATCGTCATCTCCTTTACGTAACCCACCTGAAATTACAAAATTTATAAAATCATAATTTTCTTATTATTGTCGGAACGTGATACCAGTCGATGGTACTGGTCTACAATAAGTCAACTGAGTGACTTTAAGGATTGTATGAACTTTGACTAGAGAACTCACGAGTTTTTCCAATTCTTCAGCTTCGTAAATCGGTTTCAACGACTCCGTAAATTCTTCGTCCTCTTGAAGTTCGGCTGCAATTAAAAGTTATAAATTCAAAAGTCACGACGTTCCCTGAAGGAAATTGCTCGCATGGAAAGAAATTGCCCGTGGTGCAAGGCAATTTCGATACCTGCAATTCTGATGCAACGTAACATTCATTAATTCCGTTACTCGGGAAAGCGAGTGTCTCGAAGCGCGAAGGAATCTGTGCGTTCCGACGTGTCTCGTCGGAGCGACTTAATTGTCCCAAGTGAACGGAGCAAAACGATTGCATCGACTTGGAATAATCTATAGCCAGGATGGAAATGGAGAACGATTCGTTTTCTCATGGAAAATTCGTAGGAACCTGAAGAAGTGGGAGGTTCGCGCCCTGTGAAAACTTAGAGAACAGCTTGTATCCCAGGTGGAAGTTAAGCGAAGCATTTGATACTTCTAACGGAAGTGGAGTGGCGTTTCCAACCTTTTCCGATAAGATCGTATTTGATAAAAAAGATACACAAAGGACTGTAAACGTCTTTAATTTCGCTTGGATGCTGAATCTCTACCGATCTTTCTAGAACAGGTATCTCTAATTTAATTAGACGTAAATAAAGTCGATCGCCAAATAAAATGCAACGTCTAAGAGACCTTTATTCGTTGAAATTCATGGAAACATAGCCCCTCGAAAGCAAATTTTTTTTTTGAACGGACTATAAGTGATGACCATAAAAAAGATAGAGAATAATATCTATCACTAGACATTTGGATTTGCAGTGTATTAGACTTCTATGGTAGAAACACTTTTAGGTGGCGCATTTGTTGTGAATCACCCTATATACGCAAGTATAGATTCATCAGAGCATAAGCTTTTAATTTTCCTTCTAGTTAAACGCATCCATATATACGTGTGTACATGTGTGTGTGTAATTCCTTGTCGATAGTAACAAGTTATATATGTACGTGCTTGCGAAAGCAGCTTAAGCAAAGAGGAACCAACGCGGAGGAATTTAATTTCATGAAAACTCCATATTACCTGGAGAACTTAGCCGAACGTGCAGAGATACAGTGCGAAAGGTAACGAATATAAAAAGGATTTAATGAACCGCCAAGTATTTTCAAATGAACGAAATCCTTATTCGCTTGCTCTCCTAATGCCAGTTTTAATTATACGTTCTAATGTCATAAATTACATTGGATTAGCGTAATATCCATTTAATAGGTTTGTATGAGGAAGTTGAACTTTTCTTTAATCCTTCTCTTTATCTTTGCGGATAACTAATTATGTAATGTTAAAAACCCAAGTCAAACGGAAAATTCTGGATAAAAACGGTTAAACGCGGATATAGAGTATTCTTCCCCGAGCCATACTAAAACAGCCAATAAAAGATGGTATAGCTACGAAATCGCGTTAGTAGAAAGAATCACCTTGGTAAATAAATAAAGTAAATAAGTAAATCAATAAGAGGTGATAGAAGCTCGATAGAAAAGACGTTAAGAAGACGCAGCCACCCAGGTTTGGGACATAAGACATAGGACTAGCAGGGTCTCTGGGACTTCCAGTGGATGGGAAAGTGGAAGAGGAGGAAATGGAAAATGGGAAGAGTGGACAGGGAATGGATAAAGAGGTAAAGATAAAGGAGGGTAAGCGTTTTAATATTTTTCTCGTAAATCTTACTTCCCTTGTCTCCCTCGTCGCTGGACTCAGCATCCAAGTATTCCCGCTGTGGGTCCACCGCCGGCTTATCTTTAACTTTATCTTTTCGTCTTTGCATTTTATTGGTCACGACGTCGAGTACGTCGCAATCCGCGATGAGTTTACTTCCACCGATTTATGCCTTCTGCACGTTTTATGGGCCCACGAAAGCTTTAAGCAAACTGGAACGAACTACCCCACCTCTTAGTGCCGATTTTCCTTCTCGTTTTTCTTCCTTGTTGTTGTCGTTCTCGTATTACTGCTCGTCTGCGTTCCTCCTTGGTCTGTCGTCTGCAAGAAACAACGTCCGCCATTGGACAGAAGTTGACAGCACGCCCGACGTTACTCTAGACGTTCTATAGTTCCTTTCCTCGTTCCTTCGATCAGTCGTGCCATGAACGGCCACAAGTATTCTGTTTCGATTGTCACGTTTTATGACAGGTTACCAGTTAACGACTTTTTCATGTACTTGAATTTTGCGACGGAAGTCTTGTGGAAGTGATTTCATATGCTGTGATTAAATGTTCAAGATTATTCCAAGTGAACTCCCGGTTTTATAAGTTTATCTTCGGGTATAAATAATCCGGTAGACTTCTCTTCGGCCATAATAGTACTTTTGCGCGATGTCATAACCCTTTGATCTTTCCCCAGTTTTATCTTTTTACGTCGCGTACCTCTTTTTTTAGACTACAACCCCGTACAACTCTGTCATTTTTTACGCCCGGGAAAACGTCGACGGAAAGAGATTTTCCGGAGTAATTCCTACGAATTAATCGCAGTCGTGCACATCCGCGTACATGAAAATCTCATGCTTCCTGACTCCCTAACGCGTCCTGTATATTAAGCTTTTACTTGGTTAGAAGAGAGATGAGGAGAGAAAAAAGATGTCAAATAAGGTAATTCTACTATTTCGATTTTAATATATTTCAATCGAAATCGTGTTTCTTGAAAAAATCTATTGCGATGAATACCGGCATCGCTTCCTACAGCTGCTGACTAATTGCGATCTAGAGGAGATTTTAATGGATTTTTCTTTTCAGTTCCTTTTTCGCTTCGCTCTACTGATCTTTTCGTCAATTTTCTGTTACCATTACTGTTGCCTGCAACTATTCCATTTGGCCTTGCGCTCAACTCCTCAAGTTAGTGGAGAGGGTTTCATTTCGTTTTTCTTTTGTTTCCTTCGATGATCCTTTTTTCCATTTTATTTCCTTCTACATTCTTTTTATTATAGTCTGTCCTGCTCTTCTCACAGAGTTCTTCATTTTTCTCTCGATATTTTTATCTTCCGTATCACTGACCTTTTCGTTTGTTTCTCTACCTTCTCTTTCTCTTTATAACGCACGTTGACGTCCCTCTTCGTGGTTGATTCGTTAGATTAGGTCAACGACCCGTTTGCAAAAAATAATTTCTATATCGAAGGCTGAAAATACAAGGAATTGCGAATGACGTCTATGGCTATCGGTCCTGATACGAGGAGGATATACTTCTGGCTTACCGTGGGACAGCACACAATCGTAAAGGATAAGGAGCTTAGGCTTATCCGATATCACATAATGGATTACTCCTCCATAGAAAGCACTTTTGTATAAATTTATGGGCTTCTTGATTCATACTGCATTAAAAAGAGACCTTTTTGTATACGAGGCTTCGCGATGAAATCCCGAAGCCTCACAGCGGAATCGTCGTCGCGACGCCATGAAAGGATCGCGCGGAATAGTTTCTCAATTTTCCGGATTCCTTCGAAAGGATTCCGAGGTCAATCGTCCTTAAAGCTAGCATTCACAAGCCTTTTATAAAAGGAGTAGGAACGAAGGACCAAAAAAAAAACATCAATCGCAAGAATATGCCACTTTTAATTAATAACAAAAAATTTAATTAAAAAATTCGATAAGGGCAACGTCGATATCGGCAATAAAATTTTGCTTATTACCACTATTCATTTATAATATTATTAATTATTATGTCAAAATCGAAAAGTAACGATGATATATATAAGGAATAATACAATCTACGTTATCATTAACGAGAACTAGGGTGATAATGATAACGATTAGAGTCATTAGCGTGTAAAAGGCACGACAGTTACTCGTCCAGGACTAGACCAAGCCATGTAGCCGTGTGAAAACTTGCCTTAGTCCTTGTCCTAGTCATTAATTTGGCAAGGACGCGTATCTGACGAGGGTAGCGCGTCTTTATTCGTAGGTTGAGTCAAACGAGTCGAGATTAGGTCGAGTAAACTCGCGTAAGGGAAGATGTCGCCGGCATGATGATTGCCGAATAACGCGACATTGAAGGTGCGAGCGCTTTAAAGAGGTGAGTAATGAGTTTGCCAGTGGCGTCGTATAAATACACGCACTCCTCGGGCAACTTGATGGATGAACTCTTATGCGAGTAGCGCAACGTAGGAACAGGAGTAGAGTGACGGCATAAATGAATGCCAGATTATTCAATCTCTCCCTATATAGTAATTAAGTTGAGTATACACTTGGGGGGAGGTGTGACTGCTGCTTTCGCCGTATAGAATAAACCAAAGGATATTGAAGACTCGCGATTTCAGCGCATTTGCAAAATTTCTCATTAATTTTCTGTATACACTGTATAACCTGTATTCAAACAAATATTTTACGAATAACGATACCCTGCCGTTGGATATACAATTTTCTTTAATAATTTTCTTTTAAATTTTCGTTAGTTTTTGAAATAGGAGCACAGCCATTAATGACAGGTATGACGCGGTCATGCGAGAAGTGTCGGTTCTTGCGGACGCATCTTTTGCTCTTTGCGGACGGGAAAGACGATCGGTCCGGAATGCCGTTGGCCAGCAAGCTGACGCCTTTGTTTTTCCAGTGATTACGAATTGTGTCGCGGGTACAACAGGATGGCGACAAGAGCGTCGTAGTCGCCAAGCTGCCCCGACGACCATTGGACTACGACCACATTCAGAACAGTTGTGAACTCTTTGGACGATGAAGAGCATGTGCAGCATTGAAACCAGTAACATTCTCACTTGGGTATAGCAAAACAACGTACGTGCATGTTAACACGTGGCACGCTCGTTAAAATGTAATTAGCATGAAAAAGAGAAATCCTACTACTCTCTCATTTAACGTAATCAAACTGGAGTAGGTTACTAAGGATACCCAGATGATTTAATTAGTACCGAAGAATGAGGTTAGAGTCTTCTGCAGGATAGACGTAACCGTGTCGATTGGGAATTCTCTCGCGCGTGAAAACCCAGCGGGATGGGAAGCCGTGAAAATCCTCGAGACAGGTCCGCTTGGTTTCCGGAAAAACGCTATTGCGAAGCGAAGCCATTTCCTTTCCACGAGAAGACTCCGAGAACGTCATGCTTTCCTGCCCGAAGCTTTTCGAGACTTAAGCAGCTTCAAGGAGGACCGCCATGCTGTTACGTGGATGGAACAGTCACATCCGGTTCTTCAGCCAGTCTCCTTTTTATTCTTGATATAGCAACCAGGTACGAAGCTGGCTAGCTGACAAGTTGGATAAAGGGCTAGTTGGATGGTTGTAGTCGTACGTCTCTAGTACTTGGTTATGTACAGTTAGGTGTATGGCTATGTAATACATACCCATAGAGAAAAGAGTGAGTCGGTACCGCCTTCTTTCGAAACTGTCCCATCCTTTTACGAATCCCTCTGCAAAAGCGTGACTGATATCGTCCACTCGTATCGGAAATGTCGGGGTATCTAGGGACAGAAGGACCCATGGTTGAGGTACAGGATGAAGCGAACGAGAGAATGAGCAAATGAACGAATAGGCGAGTAGAAGCGAACGGTAGCGAATGAGCGAACTGGCGGTAGAAGAAATTGCAGCGGACGTGGATACAAGGCTGGATCGATAAAACGAGATTAAAAGAGCTAGAGCTACAAGATTAAAAGGCAAAAGCCCATAGCACGCCGCTACGGAGACATTTATATTCGTGGCAAATCGTTATTGCGTCGAGAGACCCGTACAGCTTTTTCGCATGGCGAGATATCGCTGCGGAATGACATCCGTGTGGGAATCTCTGCACGAAAAGAAAAAAAAAAAAGAAAACAGGACAGGGGACTTCTTATCGTGGTAACGCGTAAAGAAAAAGACCCCTTTGAATGACCATCGATCTGACCTAATTGATAGCCTGCTACCTCCTGTACCGTCCTATAAACTCTTGACCCACTGTCAAGATACCCATAGAGCGCAACTGCGATACTGAAATCGTCATTGTCGTGTATCCTTGCTCGCTACCGCTCGTAACTGTGATTTGTCTTGGAGAGGAAAGACTGTGAGATGAAAAAAAATAAATAAATAAAACAAAAAACAGGAAAAATACTCGGCAACGAAGAACAGCTGTGACTGCGCCATTTCCGTAATTTACGTCAGCACGTAAATTATGCTGGTGGCTTTGTTTCCTTGTCGCGCGAATATCGCGATGACGAATCGCACTGAGAAATTGGCGATCGTGTGTAGATTGCAATTTTCACTTTCTTTGTTAGTTTCTTTTTTTAGAAAATTTCACCACCTCGATCGATTCCGTATCTGAGAGTCCATGAGTAATTCATGGAAATTGCTCGATGGCGTGAAAATGTACAGGTTTCTATAATACGCGATTAGACGATACGTGCAACGATTGCGAATGTGGTTGCGTATCAACGGCGCCACTCGATACACGTTCGATACGAGCTCATATCGGATTTCAAGCACTGGTCGATTAATTGATGAATATGAAGCTTCGAGCGGTCGGCAAGTTTCCATTTGGTTTGTACTTCTTCGATTTCGATGCAACGCCGCTGAAAAATATACTAGGGATTATATTACAGTCTGACTGGCTGCTGCTTTGACTGCAGGTACAGTTACTGAAGCTAGCTCTGAGTAGTGTATACTACGTACATACGTAGAGTACAGCCAGGAGACTAACTTTGAAAGCGCCTTTGGAAAAGACATACAAACGAAAAGCACTCGCAATGCTTGTGGCTATAGACTTTCATTTTCTTTTATTTTCATTATATTCTATTCATTTCCTTTTATATACATTATTTTTATTCATTGACGCTAATTATCCACCGAGATATTTGTGATTTATACTGTTTTTTTTTTAATGTATTCAAAATTTTCTTCCTTGATTCTTTTATCAATGTAGATTGAAGCATAGAGTCTTGTTTTACTTGAATCTTTTTTCATGTCTTTCCTTTCTCTGTATATATGTATATAATGTATCCATCTTCTCATTCACTCACGACTAGTAATTCTCAAGAAGCTATAACGAAGCTCACCATACTGAAAACGTGTTCTTTGTGCTATTCGTCGAGTATCCTGTCCGAGCTGGAACCATTTTCGATATTGGCACGTAAGTACCAGCCGAATACTTGGGAAGATTCGATTGAATCTCTGAGAATTCGTAGGGTTTCACTTATTGTCTGTGCCGTGAGAAGAAAAAAGACGAAAAATGTGCTGATAGAAATGAAACTACGAAAAAAGTGGAAAAGGTGTTAAATTGGTACGAACGGAAGTATAAAAAAAAAAACAAACTTAGGACATAGTATATGTAACTTCAAATTAGTGAAGAAACTATAGAAACAGTGTGAAGTAGGTCAGACAATAGAAACGGAAGTCACTTACTAAATTCTAGGGTTAACGTTGACCGCAGGTTACGGTAACGCATCGCGTTGGCACTTCTGGCGACGATAACAGCCGCCATGAGAACTTGCTCGAATAACAATTAACGTGTAATATACCGGTCGTCGTTAATTACGGGCGTAAAGCGCATTCTCGTAAAGCGTGCGTAGATAGTTGCACTGGTGCAGTGGAAACGAAACGTGTTGGAGTCGAGCCGCTTGGCTCGTCGCTCCATGAAAATATGTCGTATATACGTAGCCGAGTTAGCCAGAAAGCAGAAATCGAAGCGAAATCCCTGTAGGAGATAGTAAAAAGAAACGATATAGAATTCTGGAGTAAAATGGCACGGTCGTATGATATTATATATATATAATATATATGACTTTAATATTTTTATAAGCCAGCTTCAAACTATGCAAATTAAAGTTTTATCTTTAAACAATTAATGACCTAGTCTGGGATTTGAGGGTATTATACAAGATTATGTAATCGCCATTTTTTTATAACCATTTATCAAAAATGGCGAACGATACGTCGAATTGACAAATCGAGCGAACCGTGGCTAGATTTCAATAATCGGGATTTCTCAGACGGTTAACTTGTGCGGTTCATTGAATTTCATTAAAAGGACATTTTGTCATAGGGTAAAAGGACTGAAAGTGTTTAGTGATATTAAAAAAAAAAAAATTCTTTTTTGGAAACTTACTAGAAAATAAATATAAATAATGTATATGTTTTTACTAGTGTGACTGCTTTAGTTCGATATTCTAGTACAGCTTGAATACTCGAACGAAACGTCGTCTAACATTCTAAATCGATCTTTCCTCTAAATAAAAGTCTAGCTGGACAGCTTCCGCTTTCCTGTACTCAACGCTTTTGTCGCTTCCGGTAACGACGACATTACCTTGTCCTCTAGTAAGTGCTTCACGGGAAATATACGGACGCTGGATTGAATATCGTCCGATTCGTATCGCTCCTTGACGTAAACGTATCGCCGTACAAATATTCGAAGTAACTTTTACCCCCAAAAAGTCCAAAATTTTCCTACCACCCTGTAGTTACTCTCTGAAGATGTTTATGAAGTATTAATCTCTTACCGACTCTTGAGTGATTACTTATTTTCTCCCTTTTTAACGTAGTAGGACGAGTCTCCGCCATTAAACTAAGCTCGATGAATATTAATTTTGGATGAAAATGTTGAGCGATTAAATGAACTTTCGTCACCAAGTTGACAGTGTACGATATTCAATTCATTGACCAACTCCAAAATGGCCTACCGAGAAGGAGTTTTTATCTCTCTTGATTAATGATCCGAACTAATAGTTCACGATAGTATCCGTAAATTCGTCCTTAAATTGTTCGTTCATCGGTTCATCACCTCTTCGTTTATTTTTTTTCCTACTACTAAAGAATCTAATCTTCGTCCGTCCAAAGCAAAAAACAGAGACCCTCGGTCCAAGTACTTTGGCTGACTGAAGGGATGATCCGAATCCCTTAGATTTCTTTGTGACCTCTTCGACTGCCGTTGTATTTCTTGTTAGCCATCGTGACAGTTTAAATTGAGTTCCCTGCCATTAACGTAAGCTCAGGACCCAATTTGGTATCATGGACGACGATCCAGTCGACTTACCCTCATCGTCAACAGTTTCAGCAGCTGCCGTGAAAACTATTTTTTCCTGTACCTTCCAGGCAAATTTCGACTCCCTAAGTGTTCTCGTCCTGGGATCCCATCAATAGGATAATTTGACAATAGTTATACTTAAGAATTCCTACTAACATTATCCTTACCATTCGCACCTCTCAATGGTCCGTTTTATCGTAGAGTAATCTTTCCGAACAGGAAGTGTGTCCTCTGACGCTACGTAGGAACCTGCAAATTCCCAGCAAGGGGAGAGAAGCCGGATATATGTTCGTACAATGGAATTTCTCGATGTACTCGAAATCTCAAGGTCGTTATCATGCAAATGCCAACAGGCTATGCCAGGCCCGCCGGTAACGGCAAATGGGAAAGCAGGATGGCATCGAGCGAGCGTCCCTGTGTAATGACCCTAGAAAAAAAAAGGTTTCCTCTTTTTGCTGAAAAAGTTAACCGGCTGACGCGGTTACCCTGGCAAAATCGTTGAGGCTCGTCGTGACTTCCTGGACCTTTGCTTCCGGAAGGTTCTCGATGTACAAATGCATCAAGGACGTTGAGTCGCTCCTAGACGTCTACCACGTTAGTTCTATTGCAAATGGTTTATTCGATGTCATTCACTGAGAACAGGTACTGCAAGATTGATTGAGGAGTACTTATATTTGGTACTAGAGAACAGCCGTATCGAGATACTTAATGTGTTACATATATATATATGTAAGCCATGCGATATATATATATATATACACACTCGTGTTTGAATCGTCGAGTAAAATCATGTCAAAGGAATCGAGACAAGTACTGGATCTTTTGAAAGGTAGTCGAGAATCAGTTAAACGATTATTTCCGGTCATTGCAGGTAACTGCTAATTCGATTTATTCGAGCTGAATCGCGTACAGGGATGCTGCTCAAGTTAAACTCGATGTACTTAGTTTCGTTTACGTGGCAGGTTAACTTTTTACAGTTTTGGTTAAGTCGAGTGTCGACAGTAAACTTTTGCCGATATCGTCGCACGAGGAAGCCATTTGGCCACGGGGCATCTTACTTTACGGGATTATAGAAAAAAAATACTGAGTCGAGCACTCGTGACACTGTAGATACAAGTACTAGGTTAGATTCATACTTGAGTAAGACGTAGAAGACACGGAATATTGTGCAATAATAATATATATATGTATATAATGCACGATCGTACTGATTTTCATAAGCGAAGTTCCCTTTAGGATTGGGCTTGAGCGATTTCTGATAACACGAGTTTTGTCTAATCTTATAAAAGGATCATGAAAAATATGAAATTGTAGAAATAACGTAGGAACATACATGTTCGTCCATTCTCGTGTCTTCAAAGGAGGCTGCTCGTCAAACGACGAAGTTTATTTGCAGCATCTTAGAAAAGTACAGCGAAACTGGTACTGGTAGAAGATATCAGAATCTTAATATAAAACTTGGTTTCTTATGAATTCTCAGAGAGACTGTATAAGTTGAGGTAATGAATGAATGTTGAATTTCATTTGGCGATAAAAGTTATTTGAATTTTTCGCTATTGAGATTACGAGTATATATGTATGTAAGGTACTGTACAGTTTTAGACGCTGAAAGAATTCTTTTCTAGCGAATGTTGCTCTTTCTCTGCTGCTTTAATTCCGAGACTTTATAGCCGAGCTTCAAAGCCACTCGTGCACGTAGCGGCATCCCGCATCTGCTGCTGAGGACATCTTTGAAATAGTGCCGCTGCGTTTCGAGCTTGCGCCAAGTTAACTTATCACTGACCGAATTTTTTAAATTGGCCATGGGCTGCCCTATACCGATTTTACTCGTACTTGGGTATCTATTATCTATTTATCTTCAAAGTTCTATTTCGATAGATTTACCTTGTTCTTTGTATTTTCATGATTTGCACGAGAGTACCGTTATTACAATGTCTCAGATCAGCCATTTCGATGATTTTATTGGGAGTGACGACTTTTGCTGGTTAAAAGAAAATTTTATTGATGCAATTTTATAATTAGTTACGTTCCAAACGTTAATTTTACGATACAGAGTACTCAGAGTACGATTTGTATGAACTTTTTTTACAGTGATTATACTCAATGAAAGTGATGATGCAGTGTGTAGATATAAGACAGGATCTACAATTCTCCCACGGAACGATCGGAATTCCAGAAACCGGCGACGAACTTGCTAATTCGAACTTGTCCGCAAGCACGTCCGAGTGCAGAAAGTTGGGCAGCGAGTCGCGTTCGCTGACAGTCGCATCCAGCTAAAGTTTCCTTAGTCAGAGAGGAGGCTGCCTTGCTCACCTATGTTGTCAGCCTAGGCTGCTTGCCTGCTTGTAAAGCCATCCGAATGCGACAACTTGGAAAATCGATGGTCACTCGAGTTGGAGTCGAGGAAGGAGTTAGCGAAGGCAAAAGCAGTCCTCCTGAGAGGTTTAGTGTTTGAAAAGATTAGAAAAGAAGAAGAAAGGAATCTTAACCCGGCTGACTCTGAAAGAGGGATTGGAAAAAGTTATAAATACACATAAGAAATACATTTATAATAATAGGACTGAATGGACTGTAAAGCATTTAAGTACACAACAGATTTCTAAACTCGCTATCCTCCTTATTCCATCAGACTGGACTGCTGTAGTTTACAAAGAGTCCGAAAGTGGCGCTGGGTGGACCACAAAAAAAGGTTAAAAATGTTCATAAAGTGAAATGACACAGGGATAATAGTAACGCTCGCGTTATGACTCTGAATGAGGGACGAGAAAGTGGGAATTGTTCGGGACAGCTTTTAAGCGGACCGGAAGCACGTAAACGTAGTGAATGGAACGTAGCGTAGAAATAGTCACTAAAGGGCGGTTGGTGGTAGGTATACGTATACGCCTACCACCGGGCAGAATAATACAGGTCGAGGACACATCCTGATGTATCCAATAAGTCTTACTTCTGCGCAGGGTACTTGTGCCTCTCTGTAGCCTCAGTAGCACTCCATTCGAATTTGCATATAGTCCAAAGCACGTTTCCATGGCAAATCAGCTCAGCCGACTGGTGCATCATCTATCTACTATATAGTGACATAGGTCAAGTTATCACTTCTATGATTCCAAATTCCTAGGTCAAATCGTTCTACCGTATCTGTTTATTAAGTAGATACTAAATGAGAGATTTCCATCAGCAATTTCCAAAGCAAATTCGCCAATGTATTTGCATCGCTCGACTCAACTATGTTACACGATTTGCATATTGCAATCATATATGTATACTCGTACGAATCTATTTTGCATGCGTATATCAAAGTGAATGACTGGAGCTTTTTTGAGCGATTTTCAAGAATTATCTGTCTTTCTATTCTAATAAATTCGGTACGGCGTAGAAATGTGTATGGAGTGCTTTGCTTGAATTCTCTGTGAGAAGTTTTCATTGTGTATATACTGTATTCCACTTTTGAAACGTTTAACGAGGATGCAATAGTCTGCTCTAGACTCTTGCATAAACTGCGACTCTCGCGATGCTGCGCTCTCAAGCACTTTCAATCGGATGAGATTTACATGCGTAATTTCCATGATAAAGGAATCACATCAAGCTGGTACCTATTCCCACGTGTGATCATTGGAATACACGCTTTTCTATCTCTTCAGGAAACTACATACGGGGTGTGCTAAAAGTCGGACGTAAAATCATGTGTATGATTTTAAGTGTTTCCTAACTTTTGGTCCACCCTGTATCATTCCATGTACATAAAGATAAGTTCAAACCCGCGTTAAGACTTTTCCTAAAACTACTGTTGTTCGATCATGACGATTCGTTCCGGTAAAAATACAAATGAGAAGGTATCAGTCGTAAGGTAAAAAAAACTTGTAATCGCAAAAAGTAAAATGTAGCTTCCGGCAGCATACCTCTGTGAACCCAGTATATCATTTTTTTTAATTCTGTGACGTAATTTTTCAACTCACTGTCACAAAAGGACTGGATATCGTTTTGGATAACGTTCGCGATTTGCTGACTTCTTCCGAGTCGTCGCCTTGCTTAGAAATAACATTTGTAATTTAATTTGTGACTGTCCTTGATGAAATCAAGTGAGACGAATGGAGGAAGGAAGCCAAGGAAGAAATGATTGATGAAGGAACGCGGAAACGAAGACGGATTGCGTATATGTAATTGTTTTTAATTACATTTTAAATTTTACGAAAGTACGTACAGACGCGAATATATATGTAAAAAATGAAAATAATTCAAAATACTAAATCCAAAATTTAATAAACAGTTTAGAATTCCAGGATTCAATGGTCGTAGAGCATCACTCGTGCAGAAATTTTTGGACATGTTAATACAGGGCTGTAGTAAAACGCTGGGAGAAGGGTAATTCGCTATAATCATCCCTGGGAGTACTTGTCAGGTTATTGGCAGCAGACCCGCAGCAGACTAACGGCACAATTAGTCGAAAATTTTGGACAAGTCAGTGAACCGAAAAGCAACGGAAAATCCATCGAGATAAAAGTTCTCGCATGAGGATTGGAATTTCCATAAATAATACAAAAAAATCAAGGACTGATAAATTAGTAATTACACGTTTCACGCATTTCACGTTGATCCCTAAGTAAATTGTGATTTTAACTAAAATCAACATAGAAGTGAGATTAATCTTGCATCGTATCAAATACACAGCATATATCCCATGCAATCCCATATAGTCGTTACGTATCACGACCGGCTGTTTCCGAAAATGTCGTAGAAAAACTATTCCCATATGACTTTAAAGGGTGGGCGACTCTTCGACGAGTTGCGCAATTTTATAGATATTCGCGAGATCAAAAGGACATTACGATTAGCGAGTATCGATAACGAACGTCGTTAATTGCCGTTCGAACGCCGAGTGGTAAAAATTGCCGGTGGAAATGGCGTCCTGGGTCACGTTCCCCTTTAACGCACATCCATATACGTAACTGCATTCGTAACCATATATGCATACACATTCCGGAAAGCTCCCATACTATAACGAAACAAGCTGGTGGAAGATCGAATTTGCTCAACGTATTCCTGATGCCTCTGCACTTTCACCGAACATTTGTCAGATTATGAATTATACGATATATAATAGAAGCGAGTATCCACAGTGTATACGCGTACCCTAATCAAAGCTGAAATTACCAGATTCGATTCTTAATTAATATTTCATGCATGTCAATCATATATTGTCTATTTCCTTTTTTTCATTCTATCCCGTTTTTCGCGCAACTCTAAAGTCTATACGTATCCGGTCGATTCGATATTGATAATCGGCGCCAATTCTATGTGGCCGATATCACATTCTAGAAAATCCCTTTCTATATTCTTAATGGGGTTAAAGGTCAAACTGGACTTTGGGTTTTAGGTAGGATGTATGAAATTTCGTTATTACAAAGAAACAAGTTCTCAAACAACGTTAACGTTTTGAACGACTGGTTCGTGCATAAAAAATTGATAAGGTTGAGCTTTCCGATGAAGCAAAACAAGAAGAAAAACAAATATAAGAATAGTGACGGGGCCACGCTCTTCTCTCCATGTTACGTAACATAAGTAGATATTACTGTGAGAGTAAAGTTTAGAAGAGGCCGCGCTAAAGGGACTGGAGAAGGTGCGCAAATTTGTTTCTCGTTACTCTGCATATTTTTGTATATAAAGGATGATTCACGGCAAACGCTGAAGTTAGCCGCAAATGATTTGTTCAATCGATGACAGAAAAGTGGCATCGTTAAATAGCTGAAAGTCATAAAATCATCAACAACATCAGTTTCGCATTTTATCCTTCGTTAAAGGTCATACTGGATCGATTAACAAAATCATTCATTCGCATCCAACTTCAGCTAGTACGTTTGTGGTGAATACCCCTGTATATATGCAGCCACATATACACGTATGTATCTTCCGACACGGCGTGACGACGTGTCTCGGAAATCTGATTGTCGCAGCTACTAATTACTTGCGCCCTTTGTACCAGCACCAAATTTCTCGACTAACGAGTATCATTTTATTAAATAACGTCACGACGCTCGCTCGTCTACGTCGCTTGTTGTTTCGCGATCCCTCGGTGATATAATCTTCACTTGGAGTGACGTACCTAAATAGTAAATAAATACACACTATATATATACCCATATGTAGCACACCAACGTTTAATATACAGACCCATCAGTCTATATATATATCCTTTCATAATCAATTACAGCCAGTATAAACATTCTGACACGTACTGCAGCGGATCCAAGAGATGCAGTAAGGTACATTATATACACTATAGAGAGAGAGAGAGAGAGAGAGATGCATCATCGACAACGTTATCCATGTTAGACTCAGGTCACAGTAAAGCCACAGGACTACCGGTAACTAGGAGGTACCACGCATAAACTCACCACTAGTAACCAAATGCACGCAATTCGACGCATGCACCCGAAGCGTGTTAATGCATTTTCCGGTCACGCCTGAGTCACACGCATTTAGCTATCAGCTTTGGCTATTGATATATTTTAACGTAGCATCTGGAAATATTGTTAATATCAAAACACGTGTTATCGTACCTTACATTCTTGCTTATCTACTGTACAAATACCGTATAATATACATACATTACTGCCTTATACACGTTATGCGTACCTGACGCCATTGTACAGTAACGGTTTGATGTAACCGTGTGAATTTCATTGGGGAATTAATTACTTTACCGCAAGTGTCTGCCCTGGGGATGCTCGTGTAAGGTTGTAGGGTGCGGGTGGTTGGTAACCAGGGAATATGGCTGGCTAGAGAGAAACGGAGAGAATATGAAAGAAGGAGATAACAGAGGGTAGGAAAAATCGCTTGCAAATTGGCGAGGAAACTGGCGTTGAAATCTGCACTGACTAGATGCATGCGTTGGATATGTGGTGTAGGAGGCTGTGGGCACGAGAAGAGATTGATCGGCGTGCCCGTTTATACATATACGGATATACATATACATGCATCCATAGGTGCCATCTGCATTTTCAACACTTTCGTTTTAACCCGGTATTAATATATCTATGGATATATTTTTTTTTTTTTTAAGTGAAGTATGGCTCGACGACTAGATCATTTTTGGCATTTATTCGCAGAACGATGCTTTTCCCTTGCGGCGGATGAAACTACACAATGGTATGAGGATTTTTTTTTCATTCAACTATGCATATTTTTCATGTATTAAACGTATGATTTCTTCTATGGCGATACGTATGACATGGTCAAAAGTCCCGTACGGATTGTCGATGAATTTCGGTTATTCTACAAACGATATCCTTTTGACTCGATGACAGATAGACACGTCACTATTAGGAGACATCGATCTCATCTAGCTGTGTTAACTTGGCACCTAATTTTGAGTTAACCCAAAAACTGAAGCAGTTATCAATTCAGAATTATTTGTTCCGACGAGTTATGACGATTTGCCCTTCACTCTAATCTAGGTAATTCGAGTGCAATTTCGAAAATACAATGATTCAGGTCCAGCGTCAAGGATGCAGGATTTATATTGGTAAATGAAAGTAAGGAATGAACCAACAGTATCTGTATTGATGCGTGACAATATATTTTTTTTACGAAAAATTAATTTTTTTATATATTACAGAGACATTTTGTTGATAACGAAAATATTGAATAATATCTATATCCTTCTACAGGGTGATATTAAAAATATGTATGATGCTTTAGGAATTTATTTGAGAAATTGAAGGTTGACTGTTAATCGACAAATATTTTTAAAACTTGTCCTTTTTGTCTTTCGTTGCGGCTTTGTGGATGTTATCGTATTGCACGTTTCCAAGTGACGCTAGGTGGTCGCTTTGTTAGAGATGTCCTAGTTGCAAGTGCAAAGGTCTCATACGTATCGCGAGGTTCACTTATACATATTTATTGTAAGTGTCAACTTTTGTAAATGTTCATTCCTACGTATCGCACTGTACTGGAACAATATTGAATGAAGAAAAGCAATGACGCAGAAACTGCCATAGAATTGAAAACACTTTGTTCGCTACCCCCAAAGATCACTCGATATCCATGAATAAGACTTTTATTCCCCTGACATTTTATTTTTCCCGTTCGATGCCATTGTCAAAAAGAAATATTCAAGGGTAGGTTTTCGCCGACTGTCAGCCAGTCTCACCCTCGTAATATTCTATTCTGATAGATTAATTAATTGCTCAGGCATTTTAGGGCTGTCCTATTTCTGGCGTATTATAAATGGTTGGACGTCCCGGTAGAGCAAAGTTTCGTAAAGGTGGCAGCAGATCCTGCGAGTCAATTGTTCGCTAGCTACTTTCATCCCCTGCGGCCAGATGTGGCCCGTCGAATAAGTAACTACAGACGTAAGAAACAGAGACAAAAGATGAGCAGTGCTAAGGAAGTAAATGAGAGAAGAAACAAAAAGAAAAGAAAGTGCTACCGAACCAAACCCGAAGGGTTGAAAATGTTCAGAAACAAGAAGCAAGGGTGGAAGAGCTCGAAAGAGCTGTTTCAATTGTTCTATTATTTTTTTTATCCTTTTGCCATAGACGCAGCCACTGGACCACCGGATGTTCATGCAGGTACGTACTAACGTCCTGTGAAACCAGGAAATGTTACTAGAGGGTGGCATACATAATACACTCCTTTACCAAAATAATTGTTACTCGTCCTTCCACTACAAAGTCCTTTATCTTCCTTATCATTCTTCAGCTACTCACATTCCTCTTTGCACGGTAACTACTATTCTCTTGATATTTTAACAAATGTCTTTAGATAATAGCGCGCGCGTGTGTATGATTTTTAAGAATTGACGTATTTTTTAAAATTACATTAATATCCAGCATCTTGGTAATTTCATCGGGAACGTGAATTATACAACATGGCAACCAGACGAAATCTGCCTTTACTTGCTAGTTGTGCTTGCACACGTTTTACCGAATATCAACATGAATGTACTGCATTCTACTGCCTGCACAATAGGGTTGCTTTGTATGTTACTGGTCACGAAGTTCCTATGGAACAAGTGAAACAAGTATACTTTTGGTTTGGGACGTTCGTTTTACCAATGGCCAATGATTTATGTGCTAAATCTTTTTTTCCCTAGGTTTTTTTTAGATTCTGTTTACGACCAAGGGCATCGATTTTTTTTTTACATCCTTGCACTACCGCTCTGTTACTCTCATCGTACTTTATGTACACCCTATACATACTCATATGTTACATTGATGGTCATTTTGTTTCCATACTTGATGGATGCACTCTCCGATTTTTTTTAGTAGGAGAGAGAACGCGCTCTCGTTCACTGTAAATTTTGAATCCTTTTTGCTGAAGTTTTTTTTTTTTTCTTTTTTTTAATGGTAGATATGAGTAGCGCTCTGAGTCAATCAGCCGGCTGAACTTTTTATAAATTGATTTAACAAATTGGCTGTATTGCCAAAGGACTTGATATTTATAAAACTGGTGCTTCTGGAGGGCATGATAATCTAATGAACTCTATTTCTTTTTAAGACAAATTACCCATTAATGCGAATCAATGAATTCGATATTTTTCATAATTGTGAAAATTAAACGTTAAATTCTGAAAATGTAGATTGATGGAGGACGCAGTAATCGTAGAAATTGGATCTCCCAGTTTGACTAGCTTCTATTTCTTTGGGATTATGTCAAAAATAACGACTACATAACACAGACTTTTAATATGGATGATACAGAAGCTGCTTTAATATCAAAGCTCCTGGATGAGATATTTCTACATAGATATAGATATATCAGGAAACCTTTGGTCCGGGGTAGCATTTGTATTAATTAAGGAGGATGTCAATTTTAATATTTTTTATGATCAATTTTTTTTGTACTTACGTGCTTACCTTTGTCTTTTGTTTAAAATAATGTTTAGACTCGGGTAATAAGAAGAAAATTAAATTGTTCATGTTATTTTGATTAAATTTTTTTGAAGGCTTGATTTATAGCAGATTTTTTCCCTATCATTTTAATATTGATGAATTGAGCTAGCTGGAGCCTATACCTCGTCACGCGCGTTAATTTGCTATTTCACTGATAGAATACCCACACCCTCTAATTTTAAGGTTTGTCTGGCTCACCTTGTATAACGCTAATAAGAGATAATGAAGCCTATAACCATAATAATTATTTTCACAAACAAAATCTAAATTTATCCGTAACAATGGAAAATGAATGTTAGGTGCATCCTGTAATCAGGAAATTTCAGTTCTGAATAAACGATTAAACGAATTTACCTTAAACGAAGTTAGATTAATAAATTACACGAAAAAGCGCGTTCTGTATAATTTTACTACCTACTCTATAATAATTAAATTATTTCACAATTTCAAGTGTACTTAAAAATTACCAGGAATCTTCGAATAAACCATAAGCACATTGAATAATGAATTTAATAATTTAATTAAATGCTATTCCGCTCGCCTATTAACATGTATGTATTGTGTCGTATTTTCTAACCACGCGAAATCGGGATCGGTAAAACGTCACCTTCGGCCGTCTACCCCCGCTCATGCATCCGCAGGTCACGGCTGGGCGCCAGCCAGCTTTTGTTTCACCAGTGCCGACGAACCGGTACGTCCTGGGAGACGAGGTGGGTCGCCCTCGTCTCCATCAAAGCGGCACAGAACCACGAAACGAGATGCGTCGATCTTTGGGGACGCATGAAATCGACAAACGCAACAGAAGACGTCAATTTTTGGGGGCGCGTAAAATTGACAAACGCAACTGGATGCATGAACGAGAGCGAACGGTTGCGGAAATGC
>JARPRG010000409.1:923175-940197 GCA_031001745.1 Hartigia nigra
CGTCGGGTGTTCTCCTCTGCCGGGCTACCCAGTCCCTCGGGTCTTTCTCCTCACGGCAGATTCGAACACGCCGACTCGGTATCGGTTAGTTAATCGCGAACGTTATCTAATCGGTAACTACGGCCCTTTTGTGACCGTGAATAGAAAAATCACGTCACAGTATCTAAGAATATATCGAATAGAAAAAAATGAGAAGAAAATTTATTTAATAGATTTCCCATCCCCTCATATTACAAAAGGGTCCAGCGGATACCACGTGACTACTCGTGCCTTAAAATCAGACACGATCTCCAAGGGGATGAAAAGCATTCACAGATGGAATCCCAGATTCGATTAGCTCATCATTATTATCGCTATCCGTCTATTCACCTAACTCAACCTAACCGAATACATCAGCAGATTATTCCAATCTGCATAGAACATCCAGACAAACAAGAACATCCATAGAATCAAAAATAAAGCAAATCACCAATACATTATCGATGCATCTCCATTAAGATGCAAACTGTCCTGGCGACCCAGACGTTTCGACCGGGTGCTAATTGAAATTCGGAAACCTCGTTCAACCAGAAACGATGGATAGTTGCCGGTTAATTGATTCCTTTGCCAGCATTATTAGTAGGGCTAACTCCTTGTATTACGTACCAGGAGTATATATTTATATATACATATATGTATAATATAAACGTCATACAATATACAAGTCAACGCGTCTATATCCGCCTGAACTTCATTGCATATATGTTGCACGAATTTATTATGTAATGACTTTGGATTCTAGGAAGCAACCTGAAATTTTCCTTGCTTGAAGATAAAAGGTATGTCTTCTATCATCTGTATGATATAAGATACAAAGCTACCAGCCCAATGTTAACACAAGCCACGAGTTCGACATGAATGATCCTTGTAGTAGGAGGAAGATGCTGGACGCGTATACCTACCTCTCATCTGCAGGATATGGTCCGGAAATGACTGGATTTACAGCGGAAATTACGCTACATAATTTGCATTATTTAGCAGATCTCAGTCCGGACTCTACATGGCGGACGAGCGATGTCCAACGCTTTGTCTGGCACCCGTGATATCCACGCTTCCGGTTTCTCGTTGACCAACGTTCAACGCGTCTCTTCTGGCCATTATCATTTTTATTACCGGTTTAGATATATTACACATACGTCTGTTGAAACACAGAATGACAAGCTGAAGTTGGGTATACTCCGATTTCATCAATTTTACAAAATTCTTGATAAGAATTCTTGCGAAGGGCAATCCGAGGCTGCACCGTAAGGCCCGAGAGGCATCGTCGCGGTTGCGTGCGTGCGTGGGACTGATATTGCGTTGTCTATAATTGTTATTAATTCTCCTGGGGAATATTGTGTATTTCTTTTGTTTGCATGTGCGAGTTGATTCCGCAAGGAATCAAAGAAATTTTAAAGAAGTTAAGGGCCCGGAGGATATTATCAACGATCCTGACAGGAACAGGAGCCCCGACAACAACAGCTACGGGCCTGGAGGAGCGCTGCCTAGAGAAGGGAGAACCGCCGAGGCCATAGCGCGCCAAGAGGAAGGCCTCCTAAGCCAAAAGACGCGACGAGCATTCTCGCGATCCTGAGCTGACCGGGGGTTTGACGTGGTGGCACGGAGCCCCGCAACGAGGGATATGAGGTGGAGGTGATTCCCACCTCAAGAAAAGACACGACCATCTCAGTGAAAATGCATGGTTAGCAGGATCTACTTTTCCGCAATTGGGAAAAACAAGAGAAGATCGCGAACGGATTGGCCGGAATCGGGAATCGCGAAAATCGTATTGGCCGAAGGGTTGATGTTCCTCCGCGTAGACAGGGCACGCGAGCGCTCGGATACCCCGGTAGCGTCAGTTACGGTGTAGCCTACATAGAGTGCGGACATCTAGTAAGAAAAAGAATCAAAACTTTGTAACGTGAATGAGAGGGAGAGTGAGAAGGACAGAGAGCCAGAGTGAGAGAGTGAGAGGGACAGAAGGAGAGAACGAGAGCTAGGAGGAGATAGAGAGGACGGAGAAAGGAGAGATCGTAAGATGGAAAGAGAAGTGCGAAAGGGTGAGTGACGCTACCGATTCATGTTTATTTTATGTAGAGATTGATCGAGATAATTAGGGGCTGTAGATTTGCCTCCTGGATCCTGGATTCAGCGAGTATGTGTCGTCTTCCGCGGGTACGATCATTTCGATCCGATGCCGGCTAAAACGGTAGCGATCTCGAGGAGCCTAAATCTCGAATCAATCTGGTTGCGTTTAGTTTTGTTATTAGTCTGTTCCTTTTTCCTATATATGCCTTTCATCCTCAGTCCACGTCGCACGTAATCGTTTCGGTCGCGTTACGGGTAATTTAGAAAGTGCGTAGCGAGTGTATCGCTGGGCCGGGATCGTCTCATTAGACGAGGAATGGGGAAAGCGGATTTGCTTCCTGAAAAGTGGCAGGAAGAAATCGGTTCCTAACAGCTGACTCGAGGAAAGAAAATCTCAAAGCCGCAGGATAACTTCACGCACTCGATTTTAAATTTTACTGGTGCCGTTACATATATACAAATTCACACACACTTTTTCCTTAGCTTGATTTTAATCTTTGTAGAACCGAACGACCGTGCGATTGATCAAATTTGTTGTCAGTAACGATTGTACTGTATTTCTGTTCTAATACTGATGCAGGTATGTTGTGTTGTTATGATTATTTATACGAATGATTTTATTAACGTTACTCTAATCGCATCCTTTCGACTGCAAAAACCTATCTATCCATCCGTGAAAATATTTATTGTCGATTGAACATTTCAGTTCTCTTGGTTTCTCTTTATTTATATGTATATCATGTTCTATCGTTCTGTGTCTTCAGCTCGTCATCCAACTGGCGACTTTTACTGGCGACCGGTGATCCTCTTGTTGTGCGAGCAACAATAAAAAAATGTCAGAACATTAAAAGAAACGCTTGGTAAAAGTTTTTTTCACGATTCTTTATGACGCAGCTGAAGATGGCTGAAATAACGTTTGTAAAGCCCGCGTTAAAAGAGCCTGTATTATTTCGTATGCGCCGTGAAAATTTTTTCGCAAACAACTCCCGTGCCTTTTATGCAAATACTATGTACCTAAGATAATGACTACAGGGAAACAGTCTCCCGGTAATAAAAATAATGAAAAGGCGGAGTTTTCGAATATGGAAATTTTCATTTTTTAGTCAGCCAGCCGCCATTGCCTTCTACGTATAGACATATATACCTATTGAAAAAATGACGAGATTGATTTCCCAAGTAGAAAAAAAAAGAGTATATGGATTGTGTATAATTCATACATAGAATTGGGCATAAACAGTCTGTATATGAACTTTTTATGAATTATATATAATTTGTACACTCCGTTTGATTGATTCTATTGAAACTAGTTCGATAGAGGGTGGATAGTCGATATATGCATGGAAGATTGATATATGTATAGGATAATTTGAAAAAGTTTTTAAATTTTTTCAAAACTTTGTATTATACCTTTATAGGCTACTTTATTTGGACACGTCGTTTTATATGCTAATATAGTAGCTATATCTATATCCATGTCTATTGGAACTGAAGTAGTCTGATGGCAAAGTTCTCATCGGTGTCAATGTCCAAGCTGGTTGTTCTCAGAGAATATTCTCAAGCTTCAATTAGTCTTGACTTTGAATAACGTTTTATAAGGTACCACTGGTCGAGATCTATCTGTTTGGAGAACATAAATTAGCAGATAGAGAACTCGTCGGGATTTCCGGATTTGTAGAGGAACCACCTTTTACATTTGTTTGTAAACTCACGCCTTTGATATCCTACAGTATATTTGCTTATATTTCAACTGTAAGTTTAGGTGTAGTTCTGTTTACCTCTGAGATTGATTAAAAAATCCAAAAACATGAGAAATTAAACTTTATCATACCATTGACAGGTACTTACTTAAAATCGAAAAAAAGGGAAACTATAAACCTCGAGGATGTAGTACCTCACAATTTTTCTTTGCGAATGTAAAACTTTCTCAATACCAATCAACTCGTAGATACGGCGGTGGATTTTTATAAATCTAAAGGGTAAATATTTCTTGGATCTTCAAATACGTACATATAACTAGAAGATTTCCTACAGCTAATTCAGTTTCGTAAAATCACTGAAGAGTGAGAGAGAGAGAGAGGGTGAAAGAAACTTTTTATTAATATTTCAAATTCTTTTATTTTACTATTTTACATGATTAAAAAGTTCCACCTTTTTGATCCACCGCATTCGAAACGGATCAAGCGTTTCCTTATTAATTTTCTCAGCATCCCCCCTTCCTTCCCCCCAACGAATGAAACATTAATTAACCGCGTATTTTTGTACGCAAATTTTCGCATTTTCGCTACTCAGATTTGTATTCGTTTTATCTTAGAAGCTTTGCCGCCCACGCATATCTAGAATACGTCGAGAAGATATAATGGTAAATGGACCAGAAAGGAGGTCAACGGTTGTTACGAGGAAAACAGTAGCTTCGTAAAACAATCTGGCTGAACGAGATTCGGAGACATAGGCTCTTCTAGGGCCAGAAATATAATATATTTCATTCAGAAAACTTTTATCCATACGTATACAGTCTGTGAATGGTTATTACAGGATTCAAAAGAACAAGAAATATAAGACTGATGCAGACAGTACTTCCGGTTGTCCTTTGATATATGGAAAATATAAATAATAATAGAGAATTATTTTAAAAATTACATCGACTAATAAAATATAGCTGGTGATAAAATATTTCAAGTTCTTTCTAAAATCCGTTGGCTGTTCTTCCAGTGAAGTTTATCTCAAATAGAATAAACTTTACATTTGGACCATCAACACCTGCCGTAGTTAACGGACCGCAGTTAACTAAATCCCTGTCGGCATACGTTAGTTGGTGCTAGGGAGATAGGTACCACCTAGAGATACCTGTCTGTACTACAGTAAGGTATCTAGGAACCTTGGTTAACGTTACGCATACAGGTTTAATCGGTCGTATCTCAACAAATCCCTTAATACCATAGAAGATCGTTTGATAACGTTTAAGAGCTTGTACACCGTTGTGGACTGAACGTGATGTGAACATGATCATTGTATAACCTTTATGTAACAACTATAGTTTACCGACGTTACTTACAATCAGCTATATATACGTATGCTTTACATATGAATACAAAATATAATAAATAAAAAGGAATTGTATATTAAAAAAAGTCATAGACAACATATTATATCAAATCTATAACATGTTAGTTTAGCATATATCAAAAAGGGATTTGTAGTATTTTATATGAAAAATACACAGGTAGAAGTTTTAGATGGGTTCGCCTGACTTGAACTGACCGGATTCCCGATCAGGCTTGCCTTCCTGGGAAAACCCAGTTAATCCTTTGTAGTCGCTAGCCAGGAACAGGAAATACCTAGACAAATTTGTACTAGGGTAGACAAAATAAATTGTGTAAATGAATTATTCTGGAAAGACAGGTACGTGCTTAATTAGCGTTTAGGCTAATGAGATTTCTTGGTCACTCGATCTGGGTCTTGTCATTTGTTAAAGAACGGAATCATAGGAACGGGAACGGTGGGATTGAATGGGGAACGTAGAATTGAACCTGACGTAGGAATGGATACGAATTAGAGTAATTAGGCGTAATTGATATCGAGACCGCGAAACCTATGAGTACCCGTCTCTAATTAGAAGGTACATAATCACAGTTGGTTAGCAAATGGGATGATATGCAGGGATGGGCTGTATAAGCGAATTGGTTATCACAATGGTCGTCAGTTATGCGAGGCTCTCTGAAATCTCTGGATTGTAAGGATATGTCTCCCTTCTTGTTCTTGTTCCTCGTGACGTCATCTAAATGGCTACGATACTCCGCATCAGGAAACGCGAGACCGCGCACGCTAACTCGAACCCACTGCATTAAAGTTTACTTCGTTCTTTCTTATCATAATCGCATTTGTGGATAATGGAGCAAGGATAATTTGTTATCGCGAGATGTCACGGAGCAGAAACTTTTTAAATTACTTCGTTTTACAGAAAAGTTTTAGCTATACGCGCGAAAAATACGGGCGTAGTTGGACGTTCACGTATGAAATGGCATGATATTTTTCTAGACGTTACCACCCTCCCTTTCGAGGAAGCGCACCCTTGACGCGCAAGGGATGATTCGAATAGTCAATTTCGATCAGGAACAGACAACCGATTGATTTACGTTTTTTTTTTTTTTTTGACATATCGATACTCAATGACTCTACAAAAATGCCTCACTTTCCGACTGTTCCGAGTGACATGTATTAAAAAAAAAAAGAATAATGTACACTTTTTTATTTACACCATATATAATTTACTGCGTTGTCAATTCTTCTATTGTTCTACAGTCGACTTCAGCTAGTTTGACGGTAAACGAAAGAACGATTGAATCCATAATACTGCATAAGAAAATCAGTGCTTTTATTCCTTTACCAGAATTCAGCACGTGAGACTACAAGGATTATTTAATCGCAGCAGTTCAGCCCTCTGAAAACTCATAACGTTACTTTCAACGTACATAGGGTAGATAGTAGGTATTTCAACGTACACGGTGTAATCCCGCCGCAGCCCAGGACGATAAATAGTTCGCATAATTTAATGAAACGCATAGAAGTGTCGAGACACTCCCGCCAGCTATACGAATGCAAATGATCTTAGTCGCTATACTGTATACATACATATATACATATATATATATATGTATGCAGTATAGCGATATATATGTATACACACGTATAACAAGTACAGAGAATTGCAAGCATCCACGCTTTTTCTCATCCCTCTGCGAATAAAGACTATATTATACCTACGCTTTTTTTTACCTGCAGACTCCTTTAAAATCCGCCATTTTATTTGGCCACTTTTTTCGTATGTAACAATAGAGAGGACGATACTACCCGCATGAAGGTATATATATATATATATATGATCTACGAGTTATACGATATTCAGTGCCTACGCAAATTATTTAGTATGTATTACTAGTGACAATGATCTTATTGTAATTTTCGTAGCTACAAACCATTAAACGTTTAGCGATACATAAAGGTTTATAGGCCGTTACAGAGGTCGGTTAGGTATAAGATTTGTTCGACAGCCAATATAACGAGTGTATAGTAGGAGAGCGCTAAGTAGTCGTAAGCCTCGACAAATGTCTCGAACACTCCCCGAACTGACCTCACCTTGCCTTAACCGCCGAGATCGTAAAGTCACGCTATTCAAAGTTTATCGGATACGAGGAACTAATTAGGAACTGTGTCGAAGCCGAGGGTACTTCTGTCGAGTATTACTAACGTAAAATTACTGTAGTATATATATAAACATCTATACGAGGTATATGGATATATTACGCATATATGTAGATATAGTAGGTACCTTCTTTAGCCTATATGCGAATTTATCAGTTTACAAATAATATATTTGAGGGTTGATATTAAATGCAGATTATACTTGTATGGAAGGAGATATTGAATAAGTATTAATTGCGAAATTTGAATAGATGTGTCTTCCAGGAAATTTTCCTTTTTGTTCTTTACAGAAGAAAATTTTAGTCCTTGTCAGCCGTGTCGTTATCTCACGTAACTTCGAAGCGGTGGTATTAGGGTGTCGAGTTGGTTCTTTGTAACTGGCAATCGATCAATAACGAAATTAACTTCGTTCCTGGAATAGCGACAGGATTACACTCGAAAGCATTTCAATTAATTTGCGGCAAAGTGGTGGGTACTTTATTTCTTCGATTCTCATTAATTCTGAAGATGATGGAAGACATTTTTGAGACGAAGTATTATATCTCGTGAATTTTGTATTTCTCGTATCTCATGATTCAAAAGGTTTATAACTGCTGTTAAAAAACGTTGAAATATAAAATTATTATTTTTTTTTTCTATTTCGATCAATGTTTCTTGTGTGGAATTTTTCGTAAATTTTATCCGTATAAGGTATTTTATGTATATGTAAACATATTTTTTCTCTCTAATACCATCGTCGAGTTCTCTGTCGATGATACCAGTGGAGAATTAAAATATTTTGTAAAAATCGACAAAATCCAATCTTATAGACGCGTATAGATCGATCGATCGCAATTAGATTGTATGTCGCACAATGTTTTTCAGACTATCAGTAAAAATACAGGCACGATACGACAACGCTGGACCATTCCTATCCTGGCAATTTATTCTGCGAACAATCGCTTGCATGTCGTTTCCTCGCTGTTCTATTTCGAGTTTACAAGTTTGCGCGATGCGCGCATTAAATCCATTCACGGATCCCTTTTGTTTCTAGTTACAAATGCAAACAGAATTGGCATTTAATATCGATAAGAATCCTTGCTGAACCAAAAGTTAAAGTATTAGGTTCACATAGGTTTCCACAAAAATGAAAATATTAAACATTGTTTATTTATAAATAAGATTATACATTCTGTGCCAATTTTAATATTTCCTATATTTTCCTAAAATCTCTTTAATCGCTCTAAATGCTTTCATTCGTATATTTACATTAGAAATATAAGACTAGCGTAATTGCTTTAATTGAGAAATGACTAAGAGTGCGCATACTAAAAAATGATCAGTGACCATCGTACGGTTTGTAAAGTAATGAAATGCGTAATTCAATGTTGCTACCAACTCCCCACAATATCCAGGGACGCTGTTAACAAACGAGTTTCGTAAAACAATAGAGCAGGATGTCCCAGTTCGTTTTCTGCGAAGAAAACAAAAGGTGAAGAACGCGCATGCGGACTCGTCTGACCTTTAATACGTCTATGTGTTCACAACGTCAATTCCTATATATACCCCACAGTGTCGACTAGGGTGCAGCTTGCATGATGGCCGGAAGACTAAAGTAATACCAAGAAGCCTGGGCTGTCTCATGCACTAAGAAAAATTACTTGATATACACCCTGATTACTTATTGTTAGTGGCGCGCCGCAAGCGCCAGTGAAATACGGCAGACGTTCACACTAACGGAGGTGAAACTTTAAGCCACGCACAAAGAAATCCGACGGTGCATTTGCCTTTTAGGTCTTTCCTTCTTTTTCAGCGTGAAAAACTTTCTTCCATCTTTTATCACTTTCTCTCTTTATTCCTCTTTCTCATTTCCATTCATTTCCCTGTCTTTATTCCTTTCATTCTTTTACCTTTTCCTGGAATAACCTCTCTTTCTTGTCACGGGGTAGACAGCTATCCTACGACTTCCCGCAAGCCAGCTTCCTAGAAGTAATAATGCCTGTTGAGAAGCTCGAATGAAAAATTATGATTTCTGATAGTCTGCATACGCAGTGACAATAATATTTATCTACAATTTATGATACCTAATGCATTCAGACACTCGGTATTGCGTCTGAAACTCAAGAGTCCTCCAGGGTGTGGTTTAATATCAAGACGCATCCCACTGTGAGTAAAGTACTTATCCTGAATAGACAGAGTGCAACAATAATATGTTATATTATCATAGATGACTTGGTATAATCGGTTAAACGACTTATTGTTAGACACGTCCCATCAGGATATGCGTTATACACTATTCACTGGTAAGATATATAGTTACTAGGTGCTTGATCATGTGGTTACTCTCTCACGAGGGACTCGACAATGCTTCTAAGCACACGTTTATTACCTTGCAAGGACTTACAATGCTTTCTACACGAGAATCGTACATAACCTATCTGTCTGTACTAAGTTCGAGATCAAGAAAGTCGTTTACTTCGTGAATAACAACTAGACAAGTAGCAGATGACTAACTGTTTATATGTGTATTATATGTGTATATAAAATAATCTTTACATCAAGAGTTATACAGTTCAAAGTTTACTCGCTATATATAAATTATCTCTCCTTGATACCTGCTTCTCTTTTTTTTGTTTTCAGGATTGCTGGCGAACCTATGTGACAGCAAAATTGTATCCATGCAATATATTTGCTACCGTAATACATATCACCGCACGTTAGAGTAGCGTAAAAGAAAGCGGACAAAGGCGACGCAGCATGAAAAGCTCGAGGTTCTCCGTCTGGCTGAGTGAGTATCAACCGAGGGAATTAATTTTCATCTCCGAGAGAGCGTGCGTAGGAACAGTATGTGTGCGCGCGCATACCAGCTACTTTTCCCTTTTTTCGTAGAAAAAGCCTTATACCTGCTTTTTTCTCGGTGGAAAAAAAGTCACTTGGGAGAATATAGTGGTCGTGCGGAATCGAGCCTATCCCCCTCGTTAAATCAAATCCTCCATCAACTCCAATAACTATATATGTACGATTCTCAACTTAAGATTTTTCAACTTGGAATGTTAATTGTTCGTATCCATTGTTGACAATGCACCTTTACAATAGACTTCCGAAAGAGTTGTGGATATTGCAATTCTAAGTACTTAGGTGCTCATATTCTTTTATGCAGATACATAAATAGATGTAAATGGCTCGTACTGTTTGTAATTTGGGTTTACATTTTTTGTACCACTTAAAACCTGGAGTGACGTAGCCCAGGCGTTCAACACTCTGTAACCCACTTTTTTCACGTTTTTCACGTTTTTCACGTTTCACGTTTCAAGGTATTATTACAAATATTATACAAAATTAACACGTTAATATTTCTCTTGTACCGGTACCTCTGTTCAGTATGAAGATGAAGCTATTAAATGATGCAAATATATATATACCATACCTTTACACTCCTATATGTGCAGACCTTATTTGAGAATTTTTGACCTGCACGAAATGCCTGTTGTAGGTTTGGTATCTACCTGCACGAAATTCACTTCATTCTCATCAACTGACAGTACCTACATCCACTCAAGTGTATTCACCTGGAAATGCGAAATTGGTTTGCGTGAGCGTCTACATTGCGTAGATGTGGTATTGCTGGAATTTCGAATCGTGCTTTGGAATAACGTTGTTCCTGTTTCCCTTTATACAGATACGTATCTGCCTGATGTGTACCAGGTGTTTCCCAAGAGTTGAACTAATCAAACATCACGTTGTTGACATTTCGCCATTAGAATACCTCCAAGTCCACCTTACGTCCTATCAGCGATTTCTGTCTTTCGAAACGTTCCGCTATTTTCTGTCTGACGTAACGTCATGTTTACCTTTGGATTTACTGGATAAAGCTTTGGTCCGCAATTGCGTGGACCACAATGAGGATGCTCAAACAAGCTTTTTTTTCTCTCTTTTTTTTCAAGAGCTACCCTTGTGCGAGAAATGGACGAAGAATAGAAGGAGGAAGATACATAAAGAATAAAGAGAAAATCAAAAAGATGGTACACCAGGATTATTGAGACTTAATCGTTTTTTTTTTTTTTTTTATTATATTTGAATATTCAATAATGATCGTTGAAACGCGTAATTGTAATTTGAAGTCTTGATAAGAATTTTCGATTTTCATTTTCTGTTATAGCAGTCATTGTGTATTAAATTGCAATTGCAATGGTAATAGGAACGTTATGCAAGAATAGGTAATGTTATTACCTACGTCCTATTTAATTAGAGGAAACAGTGGGGATGGATAGTGGGATGGTCATTAGTAGATAAACACTGCTCGTCCTACATGAACATGACCATTGATATGGATAGATTCTAAATTCAGGATTTCCAAATGATATTTCGCATTCAAATTAACCAAGGATACGGTTTTCTCTCCTATAAATAATGCAACAACCCTAGTAAGGTTATTGGTGATCCACGTTATCGAACAATTTACGCTGAACCGATTAATCTACTGACAGACAAAAATCCCAGTTTGACACAAATAAAAAGTTTCCACGAGATTGATAGACATCCACGTACAAGTTGCATCTCCAGCTTTTCGTCGTATTCGCTTTTTTTTTTGTTTAATAAATCCTATGAAGTCCGAGCGAGCAACGTCAGAAAGACATTACAATAATAAATAAATTTAACGTCACTACGTTTTCATGGCGATTTAAGTGGACACTACAATACCATACAGATAAATGTAATCGAGAGATCAATTGGAAGCGTCGATGCACGGACTTGAAATTGCGAATTTGTTTGATATACAATATTGAAAGGTAGATTGAAAGATTCTAAGTGGACTGTTGATACAGAAAATAATATTTGAGATTGATGAATTTTCCCTAGTTCCCAACGCGTTCCACTTTACTTTAAAGATAAAAGCGAAACGTCATAGCTTCATGGCGATATTTTTTTCACGACCCACGAAATACCGCATAGAGAGTGTTTCATTGCTTTTCGCACGACAGTAACGCCGTCTGCTTAATGATATATTCATTTAAAAAATGAATATCACTAGATCCAGAAGAACGGCAGCCGTCCGAATCTACAAGCTCTTGACAAAGGATTATCGGTGGGCCAGGGGTAGTCATTATACCGCGCGATGAAGATTTTATTGGTTAACGAATTTATGCGGCGCCTCGAGCTTCCAGTAAAATCTAATATAACGAGACATAGTTGGCACAGCTCGCCACCTCGTAAAACATCGCGACGCTACCGTCGCTCGGCTACGACGCCCCGGGGACGACGCTGTGCGACTCCCGTATTTCCACCTCCAGAAACGCCGCATGCATCGCAGCTTGACTTCCCTTCTCTGTCAATTTTATATACGAGCACGCGTGTATACTATACAGAGTATATATATATATATTTTTATGTACATATGTGACGAATTTTACATGCATTTGAATCAGGGCAATATAACACTTTTGTACTTTTTAAAATTCTCCTTGTACCACCGTTATGACGGATATGAGAATTTTGCTGACACTAATGGTAGAGGTTTTTTTTTTTTTTTTTTTTAAATAAGTATTTGATTTGTATTTTGATACGTTTCAGCTAGGTGAGAATTATAAAAGTATTTTTACAGAGAGGATAAATTATTATTTCTACCGGGACGACTAGTTCGCTTTGATGAAATCTTTCTCTTTCTTTAATCCGCATGTCGATGGCACTTCCGTTTGTAGTGGAATGAACGCTCAACTCTGTGTCTGTAACCTGTCCGGAAATTACGCCCAGTAATCGTCAGTTACGTAGAGGATTCGTACTCGAGTATAATAATGCCGTAAAAGCAGCGTAACGAGCTGTCTTAACGAGAACGTGGGGTTCGATGAATTCTGTCAGGCTTGTAAGATCCTTCTGCCGTTCCGCACAAACGGAAAGAGTAACGAGACAACGTCAATGATGTGGAAAGACGATTTTAATTCGCTTAGAAGTACTTATCTTTTACGAAACGAAATGGATATCTCTTGCCAGAGGTAGCACGTTTCTTTCATTTTGTATTCATAACTGTCTCTCTGTAAACTATTGACGAAACTGTAATATCCTGTTATAGGACAGAGTAGTGCAGCAAATTTTATATCCAGCTTACGTCTTGCACCACATCATTACGATACGATATTTGTCAAATAAGAAATAATGAGAGATGCCATTAAAGTCGTTTATAGCAAAAGAAATTTTTGAAAAAAAAAAATTGCAAGCTACAATACAGCTGTTTTCTTTACCAACGATCATTTCGATATAAAAATTTAGTCTCGATTCCGAGTACAGGACGAACTTTCTTCATTCTCGTAGACCTGTTCTTAATCCGTTTTTAAGTGGCCAACTTTTACGAATCTAAAGTAACATCTTACAACTACGGTACCGTTTCGTTTCATCGCTTACGTTCAGTGCTATAGCTCCTAGTAGAAATGGTGCTTGATAAAAATTCGAAGAGCATTAAATCGTTCCTGTATTATTCATTCCAAGTAGTGCCAACTACGCCGTATCTTTTCTTTCCGTTTAAGGTAGAATAAACCGTACGTTTTCGAAGAGAAAAAAAATCCGGGCAGACGGTAGAAAGACCATTTGTCTTATAAAATAAAAAGATTCTTCGTGAAATGCGTCTCGGGAGATCAATTCTAGCCAGCCACGAGTCTCAAACTGAATATTCATCACAATAACAATGCGAACGATCACGTCGACAACGAAATCCAATATCTATACCTATAGAGTAAGACAAAGCGACCTTCGAACGAGCCGTAGAATGCGCCGTCAGTTGTACCCCCAGTGGATCCTCAGTCATTTCCGTTCAACATCTGTCGGATTATCGTAGGACCTAGGATGCTGGACCTTATACAACCCAGAGTGTTGAAGATCCTAGCTGCTTCACTGAATGTTACGATAGCGGAAGGGATCTTGCGTAACGGAAAGCACTCGCCATGTAAGATCTATCTAACTTGCAAATCACGTCAAGAACTGTGATTCTGTCATATCCGATTTTACGGATGAGGTTAGAACCGGAAATAGGACCCAGTACGCGTACAGCAACGAGGATTTTGGTTCTTAGCGCCTGCGGCGCTGACTGATTGAATATTTAACGTTCTCGACGCTTAAGGACAAAAGTGGTTTGGAAGGGGAGGCCAGCTGAGCGAGTTAAGAAAAAAAGGATTTAAAAAAGACCAGAAGGGGATGGTGAAGAAAATAAAAGCATTAAAAGGTCAAATGAAAACGTACTCACTGAGACGATGGCGAGCAGCCGTAGAGAAGAGAATCCGGCTAATTCACTCCACGTTCGCACGGTACGTCCTGCCGGGGCATAAATCATATCTCTAGATTCTAAACGCTCCTGGTGCCCGACGTGTCGGAGAGGAGATCCTGTAGCTACGGAGTTGGGCAAAGAGAATTTAAAAGTTTTTCCTTGGATTCCTACGGAATATATAAAATCACTGTAACAAGCCGGTATTATCATGTTCTTTTGATAGTTGTCGTATACATTTCAGACGGTCGATATTTTGTATCCCTTTTATTTTACACCTATTATACACCATATTTTCACTCAAGAATTTCACTCAAACTGCATGAAAAAGTTTTTCATATCAAAGTACTTCCTCTGGACATGCATTTTTCTTTGAAAATTTACGATGAAAATCGATGGAAGCGAAGATGGCTTCTGTTTTGTCGTATATATCTATACGTACATATATGGCACGCTCATCCTATGACGCTAGTACTAACTCGTCAACCAGTACGAAGAACCAGAGAATTAACAAAAAAACGAACGAGCGAGTACCTAAACAAGCTCCCTTTTGAAGTTTTCAGTCGACTTAATCCCAAGATTATTTTCCCTTCTGCGAAACGTCGAGCAAGCGAAGGGTCCTGGCCTTGCCAACTTTATCCGATGAACATTTCCACAGGGAAGCCGAAGCTCCACCCAGTTTGATTAACCGCGAGACACCCACGCTGAAATGATTTAAAAGTTGTTTCGCTTTGCGTTCCAGAAACAGGCGACAAAAGGCATCTTCTACGTGTAATGAACTTTTGCAGTCTTGGAGGCCTCAAAACCTGCAGGATTCTTAGCATCGCTTGCGTTAAGCCAACCCGATCGAGCGAACGGAATTCCGGACGAAGACACGAGAAGAAACTAACTAAGTGTGTTGCTCTGTATCTATTAACTTGAGAAAATGCTCGATCTAGAAGTTCACTTGCTGTACTACCCCAACTTTACCCTAACGGAATGTAGAACAGCAGTTGGAAATTGAACACAGTACTGGGCGTCATGTTATTAATGGTTCACGATTAGTGAGTAGTAATTCCATTGTTTGATTAGTAGTTTAATGTACTTTAAGTACAAGAAGACTCTATATATTCGATACTATAGAAAATTATACAGAACTATTCTCAAAACAAGATCTTGTCTTACCGTGAGCACCTATACTTTGAGCATTATTCATTTTTCACGTTTATACGCTGCGTTCTAATTCAATTGGGTATCAAGGAATTATCGATGATTCGATACGATCCGAAAAATTTTCATAAATGGACATTTAATTTCATTGATTGAAAAGACGGATATCAATAATAACGAATAGACCGACAGGAAATCGTTCAAAGTTTTCAGCATGTTTCTTATTAATCGTTCACAATAACCATCATCCCATCTTAACCTTCAGCCTCCATCAATATCCACTTATTTACTTATGTACGTGTCAATTTACCACCGTGTTTATATATACATATATATATATATATATATATATATATATATAATTACATGAATTCAACGATTTGAAGTCGCGCAATACCTATAATCATACAGCAACCTGAGCATTACAGTTCGAAATTCGTCTGGCATATCTACCTATAATAATAGCGATTCAAAGAGATTTCAAGAGAGGTAACAGGGTAGGCCGTTGATAACCTTCGATAAGGGCCAGCTGATAAGCCACACGAGAACCCTAAAAGTTAAGATAACCGGAGGGCATCATTCGCCTCCCCTTTAAGAGTCCGTACGTTATAATAAAGTTCGAAGACACGAATCAGAAAATGGCCAGTAGACTTCGTTCGTTTCCGTGTACGCTCGTAAAAGGAACCGATTCGAACGTTCACCCCCTTTTTTTTTTTTCTTCTACTCCGCCTTCTTCTTTTTACGTTATACCAACACATTTAGCCTCTCAACCAAGGTAATACCGACAAGCAAACTAGCCAAACAGCTAAGCAAGCATCTGAGAATATTTATCTGACTGGGTGACTGAGGCAAATATCTATACTAGCTACTGAAGTATTCCTTGGGGCCATTTTTACCCTCTGTAGTAGGTGACGTGCATCTTAGAATTTAAACAACCCTTTTACCGTCATCATGGAAAAATGTTACGACTTCAGACTACTTTGGGATATTTATCATGCTCTTAGGAAATCGGGGTTGCGGAAGAGACAAATTATTTTCTATGAATGTTCTCGCGATAGATCATTTCCTAAAATCGGTAGTCATTGAACTTACGGTTTCTAGGAAATTTGCTACTGGGTTTAGCGAATGTTTTCTAATTACATCCCTAATGCCCAGACGCAAAGGTATATGTAATAGGCCTTAGCTGTATCTACCCCCTATTTACTGCTTGTATTCATACTAGGAATACTAATCATACATTATTGCTTACAAAGGGAATGTGTATATATATATATATATATATATATATATATATATATATATTGTGACGTGATTTTTCGATTCACGGTCACAAAAGGGCC
>JARPRG010000409.1:948858-971577 GCA_031001745.1 Hartigia nigra
AAGTTCCTTGTCTCGGCGTCGGGACGCCTAACGACTTTGACGACAATGCAGACGATGAGTCTCGCGACGGAAGAACTCCACTTATTATCGCCCCATTTTTTTTACATCCCTTACAGTATAGGTATAACGTTAACGATACCTCGCTACCCTTGTTTTCTAAGTAAATGAAGAATTTATGAATGAGTCAATAATTGGACTCTCGTGAAAATTCTTCTTGTAATGGTTATATAAGATTAATTTACAGGAAGATAATTTTTCCTTAAAAATTACCGTGAAAATCACGGAAATCGTGGGACATCGTGGCAGTTCCAGGCATAATGTCTGTTTATTTTTCAAATAAACCATCAAGATACGAAAATTTAAGGCTTATCTCATTCCTTTTTTTAACGAAGTTCAATGGTAAACATTTTTTTACCTGAAAACATATCGATAAAGGATGATGGAACGTCAAGATGTTTTACGGTTTCTGTTTTTCACAATAATTATTACCATAAATTTCATACGACAAAATTACTGAACAAATTCGCTCCGTGAGTAATTTGCAGAATCCGCATGGCGATTCGGTATTTCGCTGTATAATCGAGTTGAGATATTAAATCACTTTTTTTTTTTTAAATCGTAAAAAGGGGAAACTACGGAGTACGTAATATTGTATTTAATTAAGTAATTAACTTTAGTATTTAAATTTTTATTAAAATTATAACGTTGCAATTTGATCATGCCTGCTATATGCTACTTGTGTAAAATCGCATACTTGTTTATTTTCTTGTTCATCTCTTCCATGACGTCGATTAATGCGGAATAAATTTAATCGTGCGTAGAACTAATATGTGTATCAAGTACTTCAGTACTAAGATTAAACGTTATGATAATTTACCAGCTTGCGATATGCAAAAAATTTGCTTTCTCCCGTTTAGTATAACAAATACTATTCTACAGTATATTGATTTAGGTAAGGCGTGAAAGACAATGAATCACTATTAATAATGCTATAGGCATTATCGACCATTATCCAAAGATGGATTAACCCTTTTCAAAGTACAAATGGCTAAAATGTATTTACAAAATCCTTTTGTTCCATACAGTCCATTGTCTCGTTTTGTTATTGTATTAAGCCAGGACTGGTTTTCAGAGTTTCCAAACTTTTGTTTACCTATGGTACGTAAATAGAGGCTTTTCTATAACAGCAGAAACAAACAAAGATCAATAATACTATGCATCTGGGGATAATTGTCAGTAAGAATAATATGCAAAGTAAATTGCTCTTTACGATTAAGCATTATCGACCTGGCAATTTTAAACTTCGTTATAATCAACTCCATCCCCCCCCCCCCCCCCGCCGCAAAAAAAAAAGGTAACGCCATAATTGATAATGAAGTATGATTTTGCGCAGCCGTCGTTTAAGATATTGTCAGGATTAATGTCAATAAAAAGTCCAGTTAGTAATCAATATTATCGTTACGCATGAGTTATCCAATATAACTTATCGATGTATACACCAACGCGTTCTATAAATGCGTTCAAAGCTGCAACCCATATTTCTCAACTAAAGCTAATCCAGATCAACTCTTTGTCAATCCCAGGACATTGTTTTTCAAAATATTTTATGGAATTAATAAAATTCAAGCGCAACGTGAAAATGTTCTGTATCGCAAATGTTCTCCTATCCTGTTGTTATGCGTTTTATCGAACGACCGAGATAAGGCTGCCACCTTTTGGATATGAAAGCTCACACGACAAGAAGGAGCGGCTGACTTTTTTTTTCGCAAAATGTATTTTTCACCGGGAACAGTTTGCTCTGCTATGGGACCATGCTGAAACGTCGCATTTGTCAAGGTAATGACCGAAAAATTGCCTAACTGCCCATACTTTAGGATCGGGGTTCTTTATACAACCATATGAGAACAGGTAAATTACGAGCGGGTTATCGCACTATGTCATTGCTTTGGTTTAAATCGGATAAATTATTAGCTTCTTCATTATAAGAAATATATGATAATTGTACCTTAAGGTCACTGACCTTCTTGAATTCTGAAGGGGGACCGTTATCCTTGTCTTAAATAATTTTGATTCATTCGTAACGAATAAATTACATACCTCATTCCTTCGGTACAAAATATTAAATTTCCATGATAATTAAATCCTATAGACAATTTCTATACAGTGTACGTATGAGCAGACAAATGTCAATTTTCTATCTGTAAATGGTTATCAGTCCTATCAGATGCGAACAATTTAAACGTTAAAAAAAAAGTACAGCTGAAACTGTCATTGAAATCGTCAATTTAAATTGCAAGCAAAGCGTATTTTTTAAACTGTAAAATCGAATATACATATATATAAATATATGTGTGTGTGTGTTTTAACAAAAGTTTATTAAGTCAAAAAATGCGCTCTGCGTTAATGCAGGTAAACATAGGTATGAGGTATTCAGGATTTAATTAATAATTCGTTCGTTTTGATTACCCAGTACAAGCATAGATTAAAAAACAAAAATATAATTAAATAGCGTACATTGTTCGACTATTTTCCTCAAATTCTCGATACTGCAATATCAAGTACACGTGTAAGTTCGTACCCGAGCCATTAATTTCAGGCAAAAAAAAAATATTGAAAAATCATTGAAAGCAGATATCAATTCTATTATTTGTACCGCTTTCATTTTCGTAAGGAACACCCTGAAAACACACTCGTCACTTTTTCCCGTGTCCTGAATAAATTGTTTTTGCTGATACGCTACGAGGGTCCTCATGCGGATCGATAAGAGAATAACGGCAAACTTTTTTTGCAGAGTTTAACAATTTTTTTTCACCCTGCTCTACCCCCAGACAGCAAAAAAGTCCTTAGAGAAAGCTACCGCACCTTCGACTCTACAGTGTCTACTGAACGAAGAAAAAGGTCAGAAAGTCGACCCAGACGCATTCTTACATTATTTAAGCAAACACGATGTACTCTCCTCATTGTTCTCCAGAGGGTGCTGACCGTGCAAACCGTATACAGTGAAAAATAAAAACAAAATAAACAACTCGTACAGAACCGAGCACGAGATTATAGCCTTGCAGCAATTCCAGCAATTATGTCATTGGGGAATGTTCATTTTAGGCAGAATGTACAGGAAATCACGAATTTATCGCGTAACACCTATCAGTTGAAAATACCAATGACGATGGAAACCAATGAACCAAATATACGTATGGATACACGTTGTTTTGTTATTTTCGTAGAGATATTCAAGCTGCGTCAATCTAGCAATGCTTCCTCCCCATCCGCCACATTTTCAACTATGTATATACCACATCTGCATCCCACAGTTAACTGCACACGCATCGATCCCTAGTGTATGTACGTAACGACTGAGAGGATCAAATAATAAACATCGCCATTGATACACGTCTGCCAGACACTCATGTAAATCAAATAGCAGTCTAAAGAGACTTAAAAGTCTTGGATAGTCCAACAAAATATTTTCACAACCATAAGCAGATAACTGCAGACCACTTTACATGTATTTGACTATGCTGAGAGTAAAATTCACAAATCTCTAAGTTACCTCCTCTAAAGTGCATTCACTGCCGTATACGGTGACACGAAGGCTACGCCCAAGCTCTCCGCAAGTACAAAATCCATGCATGGCCGTAGAGAAACTTGAAAATATCAAACGTTTGAGATACGTATTCATATCAACGTAAATAGAACGGCATTTTCCAGCGTCCAAGTATAAACACATTGATTCCCTTTATATCTACTCCATATAATACAACGAGGATATAATGAAAATAAAATGACCGGAGAATCCTTATGACACTCAAGAATGCGCGTCGCAATTGTCTTCCAGAAAGCAAACCGCTGCTCCGCCTTGGACTTTCTTCTCCGCAATGCTCGTAGCTCCTACTCATCTCCTCCCATCTTGTCGTCCACTTCACTTCAACCCAACCTAGCCACTTCACCTACTCCTTCGACTGTTCTACAGTCGTCCTTAGTCTGCTCCACTGCTGCGTAACTTCTATACCCAGATACACCCGTCATCCTGACGTATTACTTTTGTATAGCAATGAAAGACTTTTCAAATGGACTTTGAAGCACTGCCACTCGTCATTGACGTTCTCTATCTCTATCGCTCTCTGTATATCCGACAAATACTAATGACACTTCGACCTCGAGGATGACGTTACATAAGGGAGTTGCATATGCTTGCAAAACTACATTTGCGAATACTTACGTGATACGTGAAAATGGCTTACGGGCACGTTTTGGGGTAGGGTAAGTTTTAGAGGGGAAAAAAAAAAAAACATCTGACTGCGCTGAATGATTGGCGGCCATGACACGGCCTTTATGCACTTGACATGAATCGGGGAAAGGTTAAATGATTGGGTAGAGGGTATGGCAGGTCATGTTAAAGAGAAGGTGGAGTTTTGGATACTTAGGTGCTGTATATAGTAAGGCAAGTGGCTAGTTATTATGCTATATACGTATAAGGGATTTTTGTGTCAAGAACGTTAAGGGTTTTTATCGTTATTTATGGATTATTGTAACTGGAGTTATCATCGAATGATTCCACATGATGAAGATATATTTTTCTTACTTTTTTTTCTTTCTGCGTGATGTCAGCTGTAGCTGGTGTATTTTTTTTAGGTTTATCTAGATTGGTTTATTATTACCTATATCTACCTAGTGCTATCGGATTTTACTCCCGTTGCTTCTCTCTATATATATGCTACCGATCGATAAGACCTTCTCTTTCTGTCGCCTTTCCCTTAGGGGAACTTTCCCACCGAGCAAATGGCATCGAAGAAACTTTACAATCGCTTTGGCGATCCTTCACTTCCGCCCGATTTTCTTCGATCTTCCGGAAAAGACCGTTTTATTGATTTGTACTTTGAGAACTGCTCGATTAGTCATTCTCCTGTTAGATTTCGTTTTTCTGCTTTTTAGCAACGAGGTTATTCATCGATTTTTGTTAATTGTCGATTTTCATAGATTTTCCGAAATTTTTGTAGTTGGACATTTTTTTACCGATGCGAATAAAGTGCTTCTTGTCGTTTTAAGGAATCGTGGCAAGAGCCAGGTGGGACGTCATCATAGGCTTCGAGAGAGCTCATGACGTCAAATTCGTCTTCTAATTATTCTTTATCATGAGTTCTTCAAACGATTCTGAAAATTCAAGCTACTTTTCTTTTCACGGCACTTACATGTGGATTTGAAAACACGCATAAGACCCTGATACGCCAAGGTATCCCATTATGAAAGATGTAAATTATCATCACATTCTCCAATTTTCTTATGTACACATATTGTATATTGGCATCCCAACTGTGCTTGTTCACCGTATGACGTAGCTATGAAAATTGCCTTTCTCCTTCCATTATCACCTCCTTTATTTACCATTATGTATAACAATATTACCCTTACGTTCCTTCAAATCAATTTTTCTTTTACGCTTCACTTTTCTACGCATTTTTTTATGCTGTCTTTACGGCACTGATATAAATAATTACAAAAAAAAAAGTAAATGCACTACAAACAACTACAGACGATTCTTTGGTTAGCTCGAAGTTGAGTACCAAGTTCACACAGCTGTTTAACTCAGTCAAATCCATAGCAACGAAAGACCGCGGGCGTAACACCCAGCAGAAGTCAGAATATCTTTGAGAAATAATGATCAACGTTACGACCTCTATGATCCCCAAACCGAAGCTCAAAGCATCTTATACATAAGGAACCATGTTCGTCAACAGTAGCGAATCCCCTTAACTATCAATTCCCACACAAATTGTTTCCAGCAGTTGACGCTCCCTGTACTACACCCAAGTCTTCCATGCAGTAATTTTCTCGTCTACCTTCCATCAGTCTGAAAGTTCAAATATAATATTGGGAAGATACGTCACACGTAATTTGAGCATCTTGCGATCCCTGAATAATTTTAACAATATTAATTCAAAGGAAGCCTGAGTTGTTGGTGCAGATTTAGGGAAAGATGCACTCCATATGTCATTTGCGCACGTTTAGACTCTTTGGTTTCACAGCACGTCGAAATGCTACACTGTCCTCTGAACCCGGTAAGGTCAAAGCACGGTCTACTGAAAGCTACTGTCATTGGCTATATGCATATTTCTATATCTATATACTCCATAGATCTTTCGAGTGATAAATCGCAGATTCACTGCACAATAAATAATTTTTACTCGTGACGTTATAAATCTTTGAAACTTCCTTACGCGTGTGCATCGTATTCTTTAATCAATTGCCAGTAGCGCTAGGCACGTAAGTGGTAGGTATACGTACCTTTAGGTGAATTTCTGATAAGACGCTTGATGTATCGTACTACCGATAAGATACGCAACTCACATAAAATATTACGAGGCCTGCGAAAATCTAAGCAGAAAAATCGTATGTTCCAAAAGTAGGGTTGCGGTTCCGCGCACACGTGCGTATACGTATTTATTTTAGGGAGATTTTACACGCGGTACTAACCCTCGCTCGAAACTTTCCCTTCCCTTGATTAATATGCAACTTGGACAGTCGCTACAGGATCTAGGACATGAATTGATCTAAACGGTACTAAAATAAAAATAAATGTAAAACGAACGAAAAAAAAAAGTACAACCCAGTAGGAAATGTAACCCGATCCAAATTTATTCGTCGCTCGAGTCGGGATTTTTAATTAAACGTTCATAGGATTTTCCACGTAAGCATTTTACGTTCCGCAATCGTGTGCACATTCGTGACGAATAAAAAAGAAAAGAGGACGATTTAAAAACGTATTCGTATCCCATTTTTTCCCTTTTTTATTATCTACCCGCAATAACCTCTGTTAACGTCGAAAGACTCCAAGAACCATTAGGCACGCTTTTAAAGTCTCGTTAAACAAAAAAAAAGAAAGTAGGGGTTCTTTTCGACAGCCATTTGAACTTTCGTGCATTTTACTCCCCATCGTTTCGTCCTTCTCACTTCTTAATACTCACCCCAGATCAGTATTATTACATTTATTACACATAAGTATCCCCTCGTCCTTCAATCTGTCTATCGTGTTACGGCGTCGTAATATTCAAATGCTTTTCCACGGTTCCTCGTAATTATTTAGAGAACGTCGTAGAAAAAAAAAGTGTGAGCGGTAAGTTTCGCCGCTGAAACTTTCTTCAAGTTCGCACTTTGAGGGCTGTCAGTAGATAGGGGTAGGTAAGTAGGTTGGTAGGTAGGTACCAACCTAGCAACCAAACCGTAAGGGATAACGACGGCGAAGTAAAAGGGAGTCCATGAGGGGAATCGGGGTGTGAAGTCCCTTTTGTCCCAAGATCCGAACATTTCCTTAGGGTTGACTCCTTAACGACTTAAAAATTTTGTGGGTTACTGTCCACAAAATTTACCCCCTGGATTTCAACAGGGCCAATTTTATTACCTATAAACCTGGCCTAAGTATCCGTAGATACGACGCATTAAAATTTCAAACATCTCGCGCCTCTCTTCTTCTCACTTCTTCGTGTACATATACATATATATCATAATGACAGACATATTAATATACTGGACGTTTCGTATATCAAGACGAGAACTCTATTACGGTACAACGAACCGCGTAAAACTTAGATTAGAGTATAAATCCTGAAATTCGGATATTCCATTTATGGAAATCACCCGTCGCCAAGGTTCCCGTCGTGTCTTAGACGGATTCCGTAACTTCGACAAGGGTTCCTCTCCACGACGGCCGCCATTTCCCTCTGCAGTCTTCTTTTTTTTTATTTATCATTCCTCTTTCTCCCTGTACCCTTGATCGGTATCCCTCTTCAGCCCTCGTGTCTTTCAAGATAGAACTAAATCGAATGGAAGAATTAAGTATCGCGTGGATTTCGAACAATGTCGTTCACCTGCGTAGATTGAAATATTAAACGTCGGATTTATTGGAGAAATTCATTTTTTTCTCTTAACGCTGTTGAAAATTTGGAAAATTTGGCATTTTTAAATAATTCAATGACGAATGATCGTTATCACCAAATAAATTCGACGACCTAAACTTACCTGTCGGAAAAACAAGAAACGACGTAACTAGCAAATTTTTTAATATTTTTTCAATACCGTCGACGATTACGTTGATTACTGAAATTGGAAGCACTGTTGACCAGACAGATAAAATTTTGCCGAAAAGTGAAATAACTGTGTCAATTGTTTCAACATTGAAAACAGCGACTTTTATTAAAGTTTCTAATTCGATAACACTGCTTTCGGCAGTACAATTATTGAAAATAAAATTGCCATTTAAGCATACCTGGGAAAACAATTTTGTATTATGGAATACCTATTACTCGTGGCATGTGATTGCGTCATATCAACCATAGAAACAACGTTTCATAATTATTAACGCTGGCTGTTGGTATAATCGCAATTTGATAACCTGAATGATGATCTTTCGACCTACGTCATAACATCGTTGACATCAAGTCAGCATAGTTATGCCACTGAAGTAATTTTTAATGAAACATTTTCACGTGCTGATGAATACGAATAATATCAAAAAATTATAAATAAAACAAACATACAGAGTGCAGTCGAAATTTTTGAAATTTAACGTACATATAACTGTATAAATATTTGGTGATAGTACGTCTCACACCAACATGAGTCTCAATGCTATACAAGATCATATTAAATCCTATTGTGTCCTATCAAAAAATACATTCACAAAAATGCAACGATACACCATCCAGATCCCGTTCAATTCGTTTACCGATAAAAATATTCGAAAAATACCGAGAGCATTTCTACAATATGTACTACAAGTTATATTATATAATATCTATCTATACCTATAGATACTGCGTACGTATATAAATACAAAGTCATAAAGACTGTATCAAAACTACAGAGGACATTTGCACCTGTATCAAGGCCATTCCACACGCAGTAACGCAGGTGTACGAAACTCAAAAAGCACCTTAAAGTTGTGCGCATTTAAGAAGCAAGTCGTCGGCCGACGTTTTCGCGAAATTCATAATTCCAGTACCTGTGCTAAAGCAGCTCGAAAGTTTGAGGCTCGACAAGCAAGAGAGAGACAGATAGAAGGAGCCGCTTGTCTCGTAAATACGTGGATTTTCGTAAAATGGAAAATAGCCGCGTACCTTTAGGATCTATGTATCTGTCGTGCTTTACGCTTCTCGGTACTACATAGCAGCAAGGAAAAACTTTGGCGTATGTTAACTCGCTTCAGTTTCTCTACTCGGCTTGACTCGACTCAACCTGACACAACTTGACTGAACTTCACTTGAGTCTAATAGTTTCTTCTCCTGTTTCTTTGCCGCCACGATAAAATGTGACTGCACGTATATATGCTAGGGAAGCACAGGAGCAGGGGGGTTGGGAGAGATAACAGCATACTTCCTCTTCGTAAAGCGGACATTACTCAAAATGGACTGGAGATTTAATAGCTTTGCGTTAATGGTCCTGAATAGAGACGTAACTATATATAATATATAAGCAAATTTGTATATGATATATACATATACGTAAATATAATACACAATAAGCTGCGTTGGATAGCATTTATTATCGCGCTATTAAATTTTAGAAGGAGTCGTATTGTAATTGCATTCTATTGGGGATAGTAAATTGAATGAACGAAATGAAAATTTGGTCTCTGGGCCACACGTGGTTCGAAACGCAGGGATAACGTATTATCGATTGACTTTGGTGGGATTGAAATTTAATAATATAAAAAATTGCATAAAAATTACATTACGCAATAACGCGTGATTACAGGCGGATTGCTCTTACTCTTATTATTGAATCTCCTATTTTCATACATATGGGATGAGCGTCGGACAGCAAAAAGCTATTCTGCAATTTAGTATACGCGAAAACATTTGTTGTGAACATTATGGAGAGGATGTGACTAGACTATTTTATTTCTAAAAAAAAAAAATGTCAAACAGAATATTTTTTGTGAATTATATCACGAATAAGCACGTGAGGATTACGCATGTCCAAAAATGTGAAGAGAGGGATGCTAGTGCGAAAACAGTAAAAAAAAAAAAAAGAAAAAGAAAATTCAAGCGACAAGTACGCGAACACCCAATTTCAGAAGGTTTTCTAGACGGGTGGACTGGCACGGCGCGTGACGATGAATACATTAAAAATGGATTCCAGCTGAAAAATATTTACAGACATTCATATTTCTGTACTCGCGTAAAGGCAACACGATTATATTACGTTTCAAAGTGACTTCAACGTACAGTCATGCTATAAGAGCTTATAAAAAAAAAAAATCTATACTGACAGGTTGAATGTTATTTGAAAAAATCGTAAAACGACAAAGAAATTATCTGCGACAATGAGATATATTTCATCGTTTACAAGCGCGACTGAATGTTAAAGGATGATTTTCATAAAAATTCCAACAGATACCGTAAAAGCGTATACCCAGAATAAGAAGGGCTAAAAAAAGTACTAGGCTGCTATTGAAATTGGTACAGAAGCTTTTTCTACCCTCTTCCCTCCCTCCTCGCACCGACTGCTTTCCCGCCTCTCACCTGTCCAATTTTTCTTAGCTTTTATCATCATTTTGCCCCTTTCTTTTCATAACTCGACGTTTATGATCATCGTCTACGTTTCTATGTGAGCGCTGCCCGACGGATAGTACGTCTGGCGATAACTATATCGCCTAATTGAAGTAAACGTCGGATTCGCTGAAGATTACATTCTTCTGGCTATTTAAATATCCATTTCATGAAGCATTCATGAGAAGGTACCATTACGCCAGAGACTCGTATTCAGCAGGTGCGATATCATATATGGGTGGATGGGAAAAATGTTGATCCACCCTTTATGAGAAGAAAGTCGAATATATAAGAATTGTCAATTTCATGCTCGTGTCTCGATGATTATCTGAAGTATCTAAGAAAAAAAAAAAAAAAAAAAGAAGAAGTATCGTCGATGGAAATCCATTTTTCGAATACATAAATGTATGAATATTTGTATTTCGAATATCAGAATGGATTCTGATATTGCTTTGAGCGAATTCAAATGGGTCCTCCCGATGTTTTGAATAACCATGGAAAAAGTTATGGCGTGCTCGAGGATCGGATGGTTTGAAAATTAAAAAGACAAAATATCAATCGTGTAGGAAGGGTAAAGGACAACAGAAAAGTGCCACGGACCCGTTTCGATTTGTCAAACGACAAAAGTTTACCGCGGACACAAATCCCAGTAAATGTATGCATGACTTTCGGCCAATTCGTCCTGTTAACATATAAATTGCCGTTTAACGGAACAATCAGTTCAGGAAATTCAATTCAATTTCCTAAGAAACTCTTCTTTAGTGTTTGAGATACAGGCGTTGAGAGGATGTGAGGGTAAACGGGGATGGAAAAAAGTGTAATAGGCGGATGGGAGCGGAGAGAGAGAATAAGAGAAATAGGGAGCGGGAGGGAAGGGGATAAAGTCTTTGGGGTGGTGAAACACAGAGGGGGGTGAGGTCGGGAGGACAAGAGAAAGAAATTACCCAACATAGAAATGGAATAAAAAAAAAAGGACAAACGAAGAAGAAGAGGAAAATCCCATAGTTTGGTGGTCCCAGAGAGGGAAAGTGAAAGAGGGTGCGAGGGGTGGGCAATAGGGAGGTTAAGGCATAGTAGCGGCGGTCGTCAAAGAGAGTGAGTACGATAAGGGTAGGAAAGAGAACTCAAGTACTGGAGGACTGGCGTACTGGCTCTGCCTGCTGGTGAATTCGGGGTGGAATAGAACGACGGTGGACAAAGGGGGTAAGGAGCGTGTATGCGCGGGCGCGAGTCTGGCGCAAACTCTTCGTACAGCATCCCCGTCAGTTGCAACTCAGAAATTGTCGCGAACGCTTTTACCGTATACGGTCCCTGGCCCGCTTGAGAATACGACGTACGATTTTCACGTAAACGTTATTATACGAAAGAGTTAATGACTCGCGGCCTGCAAGTCATTCGTATTTATCAGGTGGACTGACAATACGCGATACGTGATTTTCATTGCGCTTCGTTGGATGATAAACGCGTTTATGAGCGTCACGTGCTAATACTTAGTGCAATGGATAATCAAAGCGGGAAAATTCGACGTGCTATCGTTTGTCTTCTCTTGCTTGTCGGTGGTAAGTCGCAATCGATGAGTTTCGTTAGTCATTCGTTGATTTATTATTTTGGATCATGTGATCATTGTGAATGGTAAATCTCGTGGGAATCCTACATTCGTAATGGTGTTTATAACTCAACGTCGACTTAAGCTCACTTGGGAATGTCTCCCGCTGTCTATTTCTGCTAATTTGGGAATTTTTTTTTGATTTCATTGAAATTGTGATTAATCATTACTTTTTGGTAGCGGAAAGAATACTTTGTGCGTGGCAAAAGTGTGTTTTGGGTGCGGGGATTAATGAGAAATTGGCAAGTTTGACGTTTCTTTGCTGACGGTATATACCCATGTGAAGTTATCGCGAAGAGGGTATATATTCTATACGTGAAATACTTGTTAAATCGTTCTCAGTGAAACTTTAATGAAGTTTCTTAAATAATTGTGCACTCGTGACTGGTCACATGGTTTACATGTAAATCTATCGTATAGCGATTGCATGTGGATTCTTCGAGAAGCTCAAAGTTTGTTTTGCTTGAAATAAGAAGAACTTTTAGGTTATCACTGTCACTTAGTGATAAAGTTATTATTTTATAATTATAAAAATTTTGTACAGTTTTTTAATTACAACACCAGTTATAACTTTCATATAAAACTTTAAGGATAATTTAAATCGATCAATTCGTAGCAATGTAGTTTTGACGTTTAATTTAGAAAAAATCGTAAATTACCCATAAATTTTATTGTACCATGTGTTGGATGTATAAAGTGAGATCTACTGGTTAGCTGTTATATATTTTTGTTTATATCGTTAATATTATTTTAATGTGAATTAAGTACGTTATCAGTGCTGCACTCGTTATAGGATCAACAATTATTTATAATCAAATTATCCAATATATATGTTTTCGAATTTTTAGTTTCTGCATGTTGTCCACGACGTTACGATGCTTCATTCCCTATAATTAAACTTGATGTATCGACCGGTGATTCAATTTGATTGGATTTCAACTTCTCAAGACATTCTCAGCCAAGAGTTTTGAAACTACTTTAAATTCATTAGGAAGTCTATTCGTCGCTCTTTGTAAAGACACGAATCTACGAAAAGACACCAAGTCAATTAGTACCGAAAGCTATTTCAATCTGCGTTTGTCCCGTTTTACGATTGAACGACGTCACTCTTTTTATTTATCAAAGAGTCTCAGTGCGTTCTTTAGAAAATTTCCATAGCGAAGAATCCGAAAGGGGAACTTTAGGATACGTATTATCTGTTTTTACTGGTTTCCTCGTGCGGACAAAAGGAAGCTGGTTATAGATTAGTCGTGAATGGAGTCCAATCTCTGTGCTTTGCGATAGCGTCATATTACGATTTTTTGATTTCACACATGGTTTCCCCATTGACACGGAACAAAGGATTATAAGGAAAATACGACGATTCATTCTGATAATTTTCAGTCGACTATAATTTGGCAATTTTTCTCTAGATATGTACAATCTTTTTGTATTACATAACACAGTGCCCACGCTAGGGAATTTTCAAGAATCGGAATATCTCGCGTTAAATCAGACACGAAATCAGCCATATTGAATTCCTGTACAACAAATAGACAGCCACGCAGTGATCTATTCAAAATCACGATATTTCCTGCATTCCAAATACCAACCTTCGTCTCCTTAGAATATACAGCCGCAAGAAAGGCCGTTGAGGAATTTACAAAACGTAAAAAGACATTGAATTCCAGTAGTCGAGCAAATAGGAATCCTTGTCCAGTGCGACGTGGTGATAGTCGATCGTCGATATTTCGTTATCGTATTTCAGAAATGCTGAATCCAAAGTGTCGATCCCCAGCTGACAAGTGAAACTTTGAAAAATATTCTTAGTGTCGGTTCTCAAGGAATTTCGTTATATAATCCATTATCGTGGAAAGTGAAGTGCAGAGTTTTCTGGCAGAAACTTTGAAAATCCATGAATCGAGAAAGAATCACGTGGACGGTAAAAGGATTTGGCAGTGGCGAGAAAGCAGAGAATCCCAGAAGGACAATAAAAGTGCGGGTATGGACGTGACCGAGAAGGACAAAAATAAAAGTCGAAAACGGAACCCGGATGTAATTTCACAAAACAACTTCCGGTTACACTTAAAGAAGGGATGCGGATCCCGATTTCGCTTGATTCCACTCATCGTTCGACTCATGCGTCTCAAGAGTTGATACAAGGTATACGACCAATACGTTACCTATAAACCGCAATGAATGTCGCGACTTGAGAACCAACCTTACCGCGGTTCACCGAGCCAGAAAATGGCGGGCCTTTTTTTGCTACGGGAAATATACGAAGACTAGAAATTCACCCGTGGCTGAAAGAACGATGGAATCTCGTGAAACGCAACATACGTGGATACGTCCTCGGTGTAATGAAGCACAAGTGCAATTTTCAAAAGTCACAAGCAAAAATCAGACTGGAAGCTCGTTGAAAGTGTAACGCAAAAAAAATCTAAAAACAATCAGTGAAAAAAAAATAAAATGTTTTAAGTTTACCATACAAGATCATTAGGTAGCGGATCATTAATTCCTCGTGAAAAACAAATTCTTGTGATACCTAATTATAGTAATTACGATCACGTGATCTTTTCTTTCCGATGAAAAATGAAATCCGTGGATTTTCGAAAAGCTTTACGACGCTTAATAAAAGCTTAAGAACAGGTATTTCCCGCTCTGGCTCGTTAGTCACCGAAGTCCTATTAGAGAATCAAGACCCTAGGGACATAATTATGGTTTGGTTTGATCTTGTATTTTTTGTTTCGTACCCATGCTTTTACTTTCGTCCTTTTCAATTCCATTTTTTCTTTCTCTACAAAAATTATTCCAAGCTGGGAAGGCATAATCCCGTCTACACGCTCCGGGGTTATAGTGATTGAACCTTTGAAGTAGGAGCGTAGAATCTTGAATGCCTGTAGGGTATAACGTCGGCTTCTTCTACGAAAGATTATGAAATATTTTCAAAAAAGGAAGGAGAACGCACGGTATTCGTAGTCCTGCACATATAAGCGCTCGTTGCTTATACTCCCTGTATACGGTTCGAAGGCGTAATTTGAAATTACACGAAAATTCTGTTCAATCGCAAGATCATAGATCGGAAGGTCACTAAGCACGAAATGAGCAGAAGCATAAATAAAGGCGGGGAATTCGAATTCCGTCGAAAGTGCTTTATTAAGTTTCTTTTTGAACAGATAGATATCTACCTTTGCGGGTACGCCTGACGAGCTGGAATGAAACTTTATGATCAACTATTACGCTGTAACGCTCAGGAGGATCGCATGCCATTGCCCACACATATAGAAAGTGCCTGGTGAACCTTCGTAATTTGAAAGTATAATCTTGAAAAACTGGCGGGAAAATATGAAGCATATCATAAGCATAATTTATGTCGGTACATTCGTTTAATAAAGGAACGTGACAATAAGATTTAAATAAATGAAAAAAAAAAGGAATGAATAAAAAGGGATTCGCTATGACAAAAAAATTATTTGTATAGGGACACCAATTTAATATGAACCATAGGTACTCTTATATAATTTTCGGTACTATAGATATATCCTCCCTGAAACTCGTTTACTTATAACGTCCAACTCTATACCTAATTCCAATAACAAACTGATCCCTAGCAAATTAAAGTCAGAACCTGGGTAGAATCCCAGGGGTTGCCTCGTCTCACCTACTACGATTACCAAAACAACGTGTTCGGCCTTAAATGCTCTTTTTTCTCTCGTGCTGAAATTTCATCATTTTCCTTTTTCTTCTCTTTGCTTTATTTCCCATGCCACATATACAGTGTTCCAGGCATGCTTCTTTAGAGATTAATGCACGAGTTACATAAGCATCTAGTCACTCGTTGTATCCTACAATATTGATGTAGTTAAGCTCGAGATATTTTTATAACTTTGCGTAAAATTTGGAAAAAATTTTGCGGAATACTTACGCCCGGTTTCTGCGCTGGAGCACAAATGGAAAGTTGGCACAACTTGCTTTTCTCGCGACATTATCGGCATTCACAAGGAAATACGAGAAGAGTTTACACTGGGAAACTTCCATTGCGAACTTCCGTTGCTGCCTTTTGTTCCCATATACTGTGTAGAAGATCGCCATTGCCGAAACTACCGTCGGATACAACCAACCTGACGTTCTGGTTAATTATGCGCAATTTATGCTCGCTTTGGGACATGGTCATGTTCAATTAGTTTCAGTATTAAGTTTCAGTTAGAATTACAAGAATCATCACTATATTATAAAAGGATCATAATTTTAATTTCCATATTTTGTATATCAACATAAAAGAATATACTGCTACAAAAATCTATACTCTATAACCTCAAAATCCAAAAGTGAATTACACGCGTACTGCAATGTCGATATAATAACGCTATAGCAATTTGCATTATTGAATTTTCAACAGATATCGCAATCACATCAGGCTAGAGTATGTAGATGGAAACATTTTTTAGATGCAAAACGTCATGCGGATTCTAAATATTTGCACAATTGACCAGCGCAGTGTATATATATATATTTATTTATTTATTTATGTGTGTATATATATATATATATTCCTTTTTTTTTCGCCGGACGTCACGTTCGCGTTTGTGCGAAGAAACTCAAAGACCTCAAGGACTCGAAGAAACTCAGTAGGGACTTTGGAGTTTTGCAATTTTATTTAAAAAATCTTCCAACTGTAAAGCAAAAGAAAACAGTTATAAAGAGAAACACTATAGACTTACGTACATGTATGTACATAGTTAAGCAGGAACTCTATAGCTGAACATATATCTTGAACGAACACAAGAATCTCAATTTCCGATCAATGGCAATCGACCAGGAGTATTATAAGCGCCAAGTAAACAGCTTTAATAGCATATTTAAGGGCTCTCATTAACGTAACCGTAGTCGTACATATCCTTTGCCAGAAGCGAACAACTAGCCTTAACAATAAGTAACGATCCGGCACGGGTATAATCGCCGGGCGTAAGTTAATTAGCAAGAACTTGTAATCACTTTGGAGTGTCTATGAGAAACCAGAATGTCACGTCCTCTTACAAGGAGAGTCCTTAAAGGTGATACAAGAAGCTGCCTTATTTGGTCCACGAGCAACACACGTTGGATGGGACTACGCAACGGGCCATTCATTTTCGCGGTCGACGCACGCCTTGAAAAGTCCCAAGACGCCACGTTGTCTTAAAGCGACGCTAACGCCTTTGCAAGCTAATTAAGACTGCTGTTCAACTAGATCTATGAGTGCACTCGTACTGGAAATGATTACGTCAGAAGCGAGAGAAGATTTACAACTGTTTCATTATTTTGTTTTCGACTAATTTGATACGTTGTTTATATTTAGCTACCTTCCTTATGCGTCAAAGAAGTCGGACCATCTGAATTTAAAAGTAAAGAAACAAATTTTCTTCAAGAATAATTTCTAAGACGACTTGGCAAAGCTTCATGGCGACCGTCATTACGCCTGACGCGTTTTCCTATATTTTTCTTGGAATTACAATATTTCATATTGCTAAACGCACGTTCGAAGAGATTCGATATGAAATGAAGACTGTAAAGGTCGATCCGAAGAAGAACGTTGGTCTTATGGGTCTCATGAGGAGTTACGTATCCCTGACTCCTGGTCAATACTCATTGATGAAGAACGCTGGTTAGCTCGATGTTAAATAATAGGAGAAACTGGCGGAACAGAAGAAATTGAAATCTGACCCGGTTCCCGTGTCATGCAAGGAAGACGGCTGAACCAATAATTAGACGAATTAATGAAAAACACAGGAGAAAAATGGTTGTGAAGATTTCCTCGCTTCTGACGTTACCACTCGGTATATGTGTATATACACAGAATAGCTGAACAACAGCCTTAACCTCACAGCTCGTAATGGCTTAAAAGCTCAATGCGCTTAAAAAGTTTTCTATGTTTTGTATTATCTATGTCTTCAGTTTTCATGTTTTTATTTTGCTTTGAAACAAATTTCTGTTTTTTTTTGCACGTTTCCCTTTCTCGCTCAACCACTCGTACCGCCCAGCGCCGGCTTCTTCGTAACTGCCCTTTACCTTTCACGAGCTAAGCAAAAAGTCCGGCTACTTTAGCTGGAAAAGGAAATAGTGGACAGTCGGAGCCATCGAAACGTCTCGTAAGGAGGATTTAATGGCAGAGCTACGAACTGGGCTTGGTGTACCGTGCGTGAGTAAAGTGCAATGAATTTTAATTACGCTGAAGTTTGCAACGCGCGTCGTTCTCGCTGTGTCTCGCCCGCTGGAAGTCGGGGACAACAGTAACCACAGTCTAGTGGAAAGTAGAGTGGCTACCATTACCTGCTAGCCAAGAGAACTTAGCAAATCTCTTTTAGTCACTCTGTCCTTCTCTTTGAACCTTGTAGGACCTCTCTCTGTCGCTCTCTCGCTCACTCCTTCAGCGTGAAACTTAAGGCCAACTAACTATCTAAAGACCCCCGGGGTTCGTTGGTGCAACATAATTAGATGGTAAATCAGTATTAACTGGATTGTACTCAACCGAGTAAGTATTGGTTAAGAGAATCTTACTGATTGAAATGTCAGACTGTATTTAGCCTTGTGTAGGTATTATGTAATTTTTAGGCGAAGGATAGACACGACGGTAATTTATAACTCCGAGTGATTTAAACTCGGAGAGTTTAATTAACTAAGAATTTCATTCTTCTCTTGTAAGCTCTGCACGAAGGCAAAGGGGCTTTTAAGTATGGTTTAAGAATGTGATAAGGAATTCCATAATCTCTCTTATTTTTAAATAACGTTTGCATTTTTCAGGGCGTTATTTAATCACAGAAAATTAATATTATCGTATTTTCGAACCCGCTTAAATATCGTGGCATGTACGGAAGTGAACTAGAATTGCGAAAAATACGTTTGGGACCATTTGCCACTGAAAAATAGCTCCGGCTGACGTGGCTCGTTCGACCTGGAAATGCACGAAAACACTTTACGCAGTACCGATGCCATGCAGGCAATACACCATTTGGACAGTGGTAAAAAAAACACATATAAAAAAAACACCCTTGTATATACGCGCACATAAGCATTGTCAGAGACAGATAGAAAGGTGATTAGTAAAAAAAAAGTAGAATTTAATTGTTCACTTTTTTTTTGGTTATCATTTCTTTTCGTTCTCTTTTAATGTGGAATCACGCATGTTCAGTGACAGGTGAACAATGAAATGCAAGACAAGTCAATACAAGACAATTGTCATAACATTTGTTCATTGCCCATTTGCATATACGGAAAATCAAATTTCTCCAAGACAGAATATACGACGCACTTATCGAGATAGATGAGATAATGCCCGGACGAGTGGTCCAGGCATCTTTTTCGTTCTGTGACGTAGATCCAGCTGTGACCATGACTATTTTCTTTTTAATGACAACTGTCAGGTATGAAGATAGACATTTTTCTCGTGAAAATGTATAGGGTGGTATTCGCAGATAGAACTTTGACCGGTAGGATGGATCGTCTTGTCTGTCGTTATCTTATCCTTTCCACTGTTCCAGCGTTTTCTTGTGTACAATACATATACTACTCTATGTGTAGCCATTTATATATATATATATATATATATATATATATATCTAAAAATCTGTCTAAGAGAATAACATATGAGTTCGTAGACAAGTGCGATTATCGGTTTCACGATCTTACTCGTTCTGATACCAGATTTTCCAATACGTTGCAAGGGAATCGATTAGTCTTCCGAAATTGAGTATAGAAAAGAGAAGCTGTGGAGTATGGGTGCAGCTGTATCAGCAAAGTGCCTAATCGGAATTTAGATTGGCGAACGACGTGAAGATTGCACCAATTCGATTTAAGCTAGATGGTTAATCGACGATAGTCTGTCAGGAGTGCTTCCCGCTTGTCACGCAGTCATGCTTAACGAACTGGTTTAGAGTGACGTCATTACCTGGAAACTATAGGGAAGCGTCTATCGTGCCTCGGGCGTGAACGTATGTATAGATGAAGACTATCCACTGCTTCCCTATTATGCACTTAATCGCAGCTTATCGTTAATGTTTGATTATGTCAATCAATTGTAGACTTACGATTATCGTCGTCATGGTACCATCCTGTCGTTGAAGATACCAGTATTTCTTTGTGCTTATAGAGCAAAATATTTTACCGAAAATCAGTGCGTTGTCGATATATATTCACTCCAAAGTATACAGAACGAAGAAACGAAACTCGGCAAGGAACTAACGTGTGGCGCTATCTTAACGCCTCGTCGTGTACTAACCTCTGACTGACGTGAACGAGCAAAAAAAGAACAATAAAAGCTTATATTAACGAAACTACCAAATCTACCTAATCATAATTTTGTTAATTTTATAAATATTACAACTGATCTACATACCAAAAATATATAACATATATAAAATTCATAAAACTCTTAACCTCACTTTCAACCTGCAGCATGATGCATATGTCGAATATGTCGATGTCAGGTTGCACAGCTTCACTTTATCGTTGTCTAGCTTTAACGTCATATCTCCAATAATAAACGTGCGATTAGGTTTGATTCACATGTTTAGATATGACATTGATACACACTGGCGGCAAGGGAGAGCACTGGATTACTAGTAAACGCGGGAGCTCTGAAAACAATATATCTCATCACAGAAGACGCTTCCGATTGTGTTTGTGCCTTCTGTAAATGGCACGACATAAGAGTTTAAAAGCTTTGATCCACGCAGGACAATTGGCTTCTTAATTTAACATGTACGTTTTTTTTTTCTTTTATTACACGCACAGGGTTAGGTCGCGCTTGCGCATGGAGATGCGATTGTTAGAATAACCGCACGCCGGAGAAAATATCACGGGTCGTCGGTATTCGCACAACGGTTTACGACACTATTGCTGAAGCAGCACTATTCCTTGTGATATACTTCTACTTTTATTCGGTACCTACGTTATGTTTTCTATCCCTGTTGGGGAATTGCCGTATAACCTATTTTATTTTTATCCGCCGACGCCGACGCCAATCCAACGAATCTGCCGCCGCGCCACCACGATCTCCCTGCGGAATAGATGGACACTACGCCATACTGACCGCACTGCGAAATCTTTACGGGGATGGAACTTCCGCTTGCGGATATCGAGGAAAGTGCTCAGCCAATTCGAGAAGTCACTATTGATATTTTTTTGTGTACGACTCTGAGTACTATTTCTTGAAATATCGTGGATATAAAAAAACGACAATTTAAACTAGTTGTATTTTATATTTTATAATACCCGCTAAGGAATTCTATATTTTTTGACAAGTACTAGTTCTAACGATAAATATTTGTCATTGTTATACTTAATAGATATTTTGATTTGTGTGAACGAATTCATAAATTGGGTATGATTATTATAATCGTAAAACCAGTAATTAATGGTCTCCGATCTTCTGCATATTGAAAACATGAAAATAAACTAGGATGATACCTCATCAATGCTTGTTTGTTCTGACAGAGTACAAACTGTTATTTTTGTTGTCCTTTTGTTATACCTAGCAATCTCTATTCTCTACTTTCCTCTACCAATATTTCTGTCATCGATTTCGATTGAAAGTGACAATCAAAAGTCGAACAGGTAATTTTCACGAAACAATGAAAAGCACGGTTTTTGCTTTGATAGGTCATATAGCGATTCGATATGGCAAGATGAAACAGGCAGAAAGAGAGGAGAAAAAATTTTAAATTACTTTCTCGTCATTTTTTTTCCCCGTTGAAAAAAAAATAGAATTTCCACAAGGAACAAGACCACATAAAGATTTTCAAGAATCGCGAATAACGTCATTCGATATTAGTGATCAGAAAGTTGTAAAAAGTTATTTTTTGACAAAATCACGATTTCGCATATAATTTCATATTAACTTTATATTCATCATTTCCAATAATGTAGATTCTCAGAATATTTATGTAGTTCCTTTTTTCTCGTCCATTTTCCCTTCGTTCATCCCTTCCAAACCATTCTTCCGGTATCTCCCACTCTTTTATGCATTTCGTTAGCTGTTCTTAATTTTCTCCTGGCACCCCTGTAAATTGCGAAGCAACAATAAAGTCCACTCGTTATTATCATCGTTGTGATTATTTTGACTCTCAAGACGTGACTTAGCGCTGCATGAACGTCAAGAGGCAAGAGACCTTAATGAGAAGCGAATTATGTTCAGATGGTCTTTTTTTTATTTTTCTTCCTCAACTCCAACCCTTGTCAACTTAATATCCTTTAGCGGTATTTTTGCGCAGTGAAATATCCTAGTCGTGAAAGTTGCAGGAGAAAATTAGCAACGGCCTCCAGTGTTCCTCGGAAGCCACCGTACAAACGATATAGTAATACACATCGAACACAGCCGAGTAGACACAGAGATTCTATGATGAAATTTCATTTCCTTGATAATCTTAGCTATACTGAAAATGCTCCTGGTTATCTTCTCGTAGCAATCTAAAGCCGCAAGACTCGGCAAAGAATCAATTTCACTATTGGTCGAATGCCGAAATATTTTCGAATGCCAAAAACATTCCTTTGTCGTGCTCAGCGATAATTACGAAACCAGCAAACTCATATCGTTCCTTACCAACGTCATGGGATAAA
>JARPRG010000409.1:971677-993837 GCA_031001745.1 Hartigia nigra
CCAACAGATCGAATCTATTTAACGAAAGACAAAAGGCTTGCTTCCATGGCAGACAATATACTCAGGCTCAGGAAACGCATTGCCATTGTCGTTTACCTCGACAGAGACGTTTATCGGGTTTGGCGCGTATACAAAAGGAGCCCCTGGTATTACTGATCCTTTGGAACTTTACTGTATAAAGGATGCTTCGGAATTTTGCGGTGGCTTTTCACTACGGCAACGCAGGGTCCAGCTTTTACGTTCGGCAAGGCCGTTGAACTTGGAATGTTCCAACGGCATGACGACCTTATACCATACTGAGTATAATATTTGAGTTGAAACTTGTGATTTACATTGTTCTAAATTATCAGGATTTAGTATGAATTTACTCTATGAATATATCTATCTAACTTTGCGTTTCAGACGGATATCTATCCCGGTTGTTTGATTCGTGTAAACACATTAGTGCCGCGTACACGTGAGAGGATTCATTAACGTTTCGGTTAATATTAGCACTGTTTATTGGGCACAATTGTAAACCGCCTGAAAACGCCGTTGAGAAATGGTTGCTGTTATAACCGCGAGTTCTGCATTTCACTAGACGATATTAGCATGAGCTAGTTAGGTACTCAGCTGACTCTATACGGGACTTGCTCTACTTATTTACCTTCCTTACTTGCGCTGATGCACGTATGTGAAAGACGACAGCGTATAACCTACGTCATTATCCGGAAGTTGATTGCGTCCGTGTTCAATGAGCTGTAGTTAACGATTGTTATCATCCATTTTATTTACTCATTCATTCATACAAAGTTTCACTGATACATCGGCTCCAGTCATTTTCTTCAACAATCGAGAATACTACTCGATTACCACCGTTCATTTTGAAACATCCCGTGGGACTGTTATTTCCTGATATAAGATAGTTACTTACCCTGAAGCATTCTGGGACACTAAAACATTACTAAACAAGCACCATCTGTGATGACGGCTTATCTACTAGGTATTTTGTGGTCAATTAACTACTAATGATCATTAAACTCATTCCAGCTGATGAACACACAGAGTATAATCAAGGTAAACCGAAATAAGGATGCCATGTTGTACCGTCAAATCAGTTTCAATTTGAGGGGTCTTATTCTTCCGGGTTTTATCGTTCAAGAGTCCCCTGAATATAGAAACTATTTTCTATTGTCTATATATAGGTATATTCTTCAGTCTTAAGAACTGACTATATATCATTTTCCTTATACCAGGCCTCAGTAGAATTTCCGCATTGCAACGCAAGTGGTAAGCCAGCTATTTGGAAAAGTAGGTTGTAAACTGTAACATAGTGCAGCAAAGAGGATGGTAGAGTACGCGCCACTAGACAAACGTGCAGCGTAGGTACTTGTACGTACATACGTATAGGGACGATACGCGGTACCTCTGCACCCTTAACTCTCAACCCCTCTACGTGCTCGCATTCAGAAACAGGAGGTCGCGGAGAAGTTCCACCTACGTTAGGTAGAAGCGTGGATATAAAAGGTGGACGTGTTATATAGGTTACATTCCAAGTAAAGCACATCCAAGAGTTCGAGTGCAACACCCGGAACGAGTTTTCACGGGTTTCTCTTTTCGGGGACGAGTATTCTACCGAATCTTTTGCTTGTATTTTCTTTACTTTTTTTTCCCCCTTTCAACCCGCTTCCATTTTACTTCTTCCTTACCTACTTCGAGTAGCGGCACAGTCCCATTGCAGAATCGAAGGCTCTTCAGCATCCTATATGTACACTGGTACCAACCCACCCACCCTTGATCCACTGAGTAAACGGTAAACTTCCCTCTTCGCGAATCTTACTACTAGCGAACATCGTAATTCTTTGCTTCGCTTGGATAGAATGCCGTGCACGTAACTATATAGATGGTGTACCGTCGGACGGCGTTTTAGCTCCTAGTTTTTATGGTTACGTCTGCTGGAAACGTTGAAACGACCCATTTCTCAGGGAGGCTATTGACCAATATTCGCATCCTAACCCCTGTGTGTGCTTTGGCGCGCGCTGCATGCAACCCCTAGTAAAATAGGGAATTTAACGTTGGAGAGAAATGAATTTTACCTCGTAGGGTTATTCGGATTTCTGCAAAATTTCAAACGCCCTGTATTGTACACCTGGTATACGTGTTACGCTTTGCAGCCTTTCTACGAGGCTGTGTTGCGATGCTGCGTATACTGGAATATTTCTACGAATTAAATAAGGCTGTAGAAAAGCTGTAGAAGAGTGCCGTTAGACAGCTTTAGGATTTTTCAGTGTCTAGAGTGAAACATTTCGCATTTACAGTCTCGTATTCGAAAGTACTTTATAGTTGAAATGACGACGGCCCTACGAGATCGTATGGAAGTAGGACGCAAGCAAATTGCGACATAACAATTTTTTTCTTTCGTGTCCCCACAGCGACCTGAATCCTGCAGTAACTTTGAAAACAAAATGAAATACATATGTCGCTGCGATAAATTTCTACATTTCGTTTCCTTGAAGAATATATAGTCTAGGCGAAACTTTCGAAATTCTTTTTTTTTTTCGCTAGAACAAAAGTGAAACCTTCGAAATATTACGTGATGCAATCATACCCCGAGTAATTAGCGATCAATAAAATAACCTATAAAAAAAAAACATAACGAACGGACGACAATCTACACCGTGAAGAAATATTCATAATAATAATAAAAAAATAGTATAAAAATATATTCTGCAAAATTATTAACTCGTTCGTCATTTCGTATTACGCACTTGAAACATCATCGCTTTAGATATTGCAGTCAAGTGTTATTAGCGTTGAGAGTCTCCACCATCCACGGCACGCAGAGTAGACGCTTGTAGCTAGTGGTAGTAACAGCAGCATGTCAGACAGGCGAGCGGGTACATATCGTAATGTATCGCGAAAGGGCATTGGCTCGCACAATCGCTTTGATAACATGCACTGACAGGGTGATAACGAGATTTAGTATGAAGCCAATGGCGAAAGATCCTATCGATCCAGAGTCGCTTCCTACGCCATTCACAACGCACACTTACCTACCTTCGCAGCCATTCCTCGTGTTCAGTAAATTACATACAATAGACGCCATAAGGATTTTTAGAAACATTTGGACACCTCGAGACGTGATGTAGATCTCAATGTAGATACTATACATTACACTGCTTATATATCATACTACAGTGTCGTACCTATTGAGAAGTGTGAACGGCAAATTGGCACATGGAAACTCGGCGTATTCCCCTGGGACAAAAGTGAAAGCTCCGTAAATGTCTATGGGGTTGAATAAAACGAATACAGGGAAACATATTGACAGGAAAGTCCCTCGTGTAAACAACTTTATGGTTATCACTTTCGTAACTGAATTGCCGTTTAAGAAAAGGGGTTTTGGCCCCATGGTAATGGACCCACCAGTCTGGATTGTTTCTAAATGTCTCTTCCTGACTCTGACTGTCTTTCCCTCTAAACGTTCTTCGGTATGTACCACAATTCTGTTCTATGTTATCCAATGAGCGTGTGTAAAACGCGTGCCAAACTATCGAGAGATACGGGGATGACTTTTTCTTTCTGCCAATGTAACCAGGAAAGCTGGCTCCATTGGATCTTTTGGAGAGCAGAAATATTTTCGTTTCAAGTGTCTTGCCTATGGACTTCGTCCTACAAAATGTACCTTATATACTGCGCGAGTAGTCTACATGCGAAAACATCTTTTCAAAATGGTGGCTTGGACGTTCCATACCCCGAGTGCCGTAAAATCGATAGGGTAAAATAAAGAGAAAAATTTTGGAATAATTTTTATAAAACGTACACTCGGTATATTTATATGGTATTAAGTTAACACTGTGTAATCATGTGATAAGACCGGTAGAGAAAAACGGGAAGTTTATCGATTTCTTGATGTCCGCAATGCATCTACCTATTTCAAGAATATCTCCAGGCATTCTCATAAAGTGACTAACATTCCACTTTCCGTTCCAGTCGATATCTCCTCGCACTGGTATTTCCACATTTTTCAAGGAATATCTCGACCGATACTTAAGCTCTCTTGTACCTCGGTTCGATATTTTATGGTGGGTTCTTGCTCTCGACTTGATTTCGCCATGAAAGGGCAAGCCTTCCTTATCGTACGACCCATAGAGCCCGCGTAACGCAGATGCCCGACGATATCTTCAGGGTAAAAATCGGAGATCTCATTAGACGTTACCCTCAAGAGGAATACCTTTCTATTGGACATGAAAGAGAGGGAAAAAAAAAAACACTGAAAAAGTAAACCACATAGAAATACGTATCTATGTATACACGGGATCATTTTCCTTTGAAAATCTACTGGATATACCGTAACAAGTATACAATCATCTTCAGACTCGTCTTATTATGCATAGCGATAGGATTTAAGAAAAATCTCATAATTTTCCGCTATACTCTATTATACGTTTAGAAGTGGAGGCCATGATGGAAACCATGCACCTTATTCGGGTACCTACTCTAAAAACAATCTCGAGTGCAATCTCTCCGGGAAGTTTCTCTCGCTTCGGGCAGCAAACAGCACGGGGTACAAGTGGCTCCCTCCTTATACGAAGGATTCTCGATAGTTAAGGCCGCCGGCCGCGTTTGTTACCAGGAGTTTCAGGATTTCGAAGTGCCTGAAGGTTCCGGCATTTACGAGCAGTGGAAGGTGGCTATACCGATTCCAGTGACGATACTGCCGGGGTTACTTGAAACTGCTATACCTATGCACATGACACCCGTATACGTTCTACATATTACCTACATATATATATATGTATATATATATATATATATATGAAGGACTACAGATCGTTTCAGCAAGATCAAATGTAGTCGCCTGTGCGTCCTAAAAGATCTTGTTTTACTAGGTATCCTTATAGTAAGTATCTATCACACTACAGCATATTTACCCATAAGGTGAGCATTGAACAGGAAAGAACGGTTTAGGCTATACGATGTTTGCTTCCGGGATTTCGGACGAGGAAGTTTGCCGAGTACGAACTCGAGGATCGTCGCTTGGACGCGTAGCGTCGTAAACTCACCCCCACTCCCTCCCCTGCCATTAAATAAAGGGAAGAAAGAATAGGGGAAGAAGACAAAAAAAGTTTACCAGTCGAAAGAAAGCCTTGAAAAGAGAGAGGGTAGGAGGGAGGACGAGAGAGAAGAGAGTGGAATCCTCCAGGGTGATGAGGAGAGGAAGACCTAGTTCGAAGGGAGGAAGAGTTTACTCGATTCTGAGAACTAGGACTCGCAACCCTGCGGTGACTGATTAAACTTGAAGACTGGGGATATTCTTAAAAGAGAAAGAGAGAACGTACCCTCCAAGGAAATTTTTTTTACGACCCTTTAATGCTCACCCCCTCCCGTCCAACAACCCACCTACTCGGGCTTTTTATTCCGGTAGTAATCTTAGTTACTTCGAACCTACCTACTTATCTGTCTACATTACTACTTCCGTTACCTTTAAGTCGATGACTTCGAACGTCTTTCTCTTGGTACAGGACAGATAGTATCAGCCAACCCTTGTATTCTCCTCAAGTCACCCTTCTTTTACGTTCACGTAAAGTATATGCGCTTGTTACATCATTATTCGTGCTTTGTCCTTACAAATGTACCAGACCGGGTATACTTGTGTCTATACTTTATCGGCACGGTAACGTTCAATCGCTCGTTATTCACTATTATATGCTGAATGGAGGGTAGGGTAAGAAATGCGAGAGGAGTAGCTTTTCTTTTTCAACATGTCTCTTCTGTACTTTGCATTTTCTACGATAGCCGGTGTACACTTTGCATGGGACGGTAATGACGTTAGACGCTACTCTTTCTTTTAGGTTTGTGATGAGGGTATGGCGGAGGGACGAAGGGGGGTTAGGAAATACGACGAAAAGAGATTGACGATATAAGAGCATAAAGGAAGACGTTGCAGCAGCCAGTGATATTGCGGTTTATTATGCACTGGGTCTCTGGACTCTTGCGACGGCTGCACATTGACTGGGCTACGTGTACAGTTATAAGGTACAATGCTGAGGGACAATGGGAGAGGATACAAGAAGGTGTACATATAAATCTGATGGGGGATAGAGAAAATGTCGAAAATTTACGGCGTGAGATAAGCGGCGAACAAAAAATTCTCACGGAATGGAGAAAACTTGATATAATAGGTAAGAGTGGCAATGAGATTGTGAAGTGCAATCGTGGTTTTTTCTTTCGTAGAATGGATAGTATTAGATTTGTACAATCAAAGTGATAAGCGTTGAAAATTTATATTGTAAAATATATTTGTTTGGCTGTTTTGTTTTTATTGATGTCTACATGCGATTTCGAAAAATCTTAACCATTGAATAAATGGACGTTACTAATGGGAAGTGTGAAAATTTTATTAAATAACAGTTACAAATACATTGGATTCTCGATATTGATTTCTTTACGTCGAATTTCATGAGAATCCACTTGACGAGGATGAGTTCGACAGGATTGACGCTTGGGTTTAGCTAGACTTTGATTTTCTGTCGACTTCAGGATTTAACACCAGGTGCGACGTCCCAGTTGCGAATTTCGAATATTTTTACAACTTCGATAACATCGTGCAGCTTATCTCGTCTATAGATAAAAATACTCAGAATATTTTTTACAGCCAAAAATAACTTTACTTTGATAAACTTCGGCTTCCGTCATCGCGCTAGTTTCTCTCTCAATATCGAATCCTTTTATTCTGACGTGGTTATTCTTTATTCGTATCTATCAGGTAATTATTAGGTATTACATACCTGCCTGTCCTCGAATTGGCATTTCTTAAAGAAAAATGGTCCAGCCAGCTGCGGAAGGTGTATGAAATCTTTTGAAGAATGTAAACATCTAATCTAATCCATCCTAATCTAACTTAATCTAACATCTAGCTACATGCATTTTTTCTCCATAAATGTATCTCATCGTTCTAGCTATCGATATTTTTAGATATTGCCACTAACGGGCCAAGTACGAATTGAACGACTCGGCGAATGGCCGCCGGCTATACGAGATAGACGACAATTCACGACTCGTTCCCGCTCGTATACTTCAGGTATCACGGAAGTTGTTCGTTTGTTATTTTTCTTGGATCGAAACGACGTCTATTATCGATACGTATTTATACGAGCGTAATCCCACGAACGAATAGTAAGGACGCAAATAATTTTATAGATTATTTAAAACAAAAATTGGTCATACCATGTACTTATGTCAAGACTGAGTTATAGGATTTTTAAAGTAAATATATTGTATATTATACAGCAAAGTAAATTTACTTAGAAACAAGGAAAATCAATTGTCACGAGCTACCTGGGCAATAGCTGATTTCTGAGCGTGCGACATAATGATTTTCTTTTACGTTTTTTTTTGTTTTCTTTTTTGGGAAGACAAAAAAACCATTCAATTGTACGATTGTGATTCGGGTAAATTGAACAAAAAAAATACGATAACGAATTCCCGCGAAAGGACGATGAAGCTTTTACGAATTTGAAGATCTGTTCTAATGGTCCTATTTTAAGTTCCGTTTAAAAGTACGATGTATTCTATCGTGAAACGAAATAGAGTCGTAGCAGGTGGATCGTTCATATTTAATGAAGTTATCGAGAGGGATCTCTCTGAATGATGCAACGACTCCGACACAGCCATTGTCATCTGACGGCGAGGGTGGGTAAATGAAAATAGAAAAAAAAAAAAAAAGTAACAGTGCTTGGAAAAAGTGTCAGGCCATAAAAAGAAGAAGAAAAAGAAGTAGCGGAAGCATGGAAAGACAGCGAGTGAAAGGAAGAAGGTAAAAATTTCAAAGAAAGAAATAAAAGAGGGAGAGAAGTGTAAAAGATGAATAAAAGTACCGCCGAGTCAAACTTCAGAGAGGAAAAAGAATGCGTCGTAAGTTGAAAGCGCTTAACAAACATAACGGCAAATGGAGATGCTACCCTTCGATGTGTAAATTACGTTTGCCATTTGACTGCTTTGCAAATTTAATGAGTTTCCTCAACTCTCGCGAGGCACTCCAGAGGGTGAGAAAATCAACGCTCCCGGCGCAGCCCTATCTTTTCCTTTAAATGTAAATTCACGTAAAATATTATAATTTCAATTCGCAGAGGGGATCGGGACGCGTCGCTTAAACTACGAAAACGTTCGATACTAATCGCAATGAAATATCTGATTGTGCCAAGTGATTTTCCCAGAGGGAGTATAGGTATATAATTCATCATATTTTATATGAATTTCCTGTATTAATTAAGATCAATTAAACTATCGTCAATGCTTGTAAGCTGTAAAACATATTATATGTGCTATTGATACGAGGCGGTAAGACCCTGAAGACAAGCTTTGCAAAAGAAAATTGCGTTCTATTAGGTTAAACTAGGTTATAATTATGTAAAGGAATTAACTTTGTTTTTGAACATTAATTATTCACGTTAATCACAGGTCAGTCAAGAATAGGTGGAAAGTTCACGTAGACTGAATGCAGCCTGACGATATTTTGAAGAACAATGATTTTCATCCTCTGAACTAATAAACGTTAACGGTGAGGATCGTACGAAAAGTGAAATACGAATATTCGTCAACAGACATTAAAAAAAAAATATCGAAAGGTTAGAATGACGTAAAAGAAGTAAAAAGTTGAAATAACAAAATCCAATCTCAGGCATTACTGATGACAGTGCACAAAAAGGATGATCCAATCTCTGAAGCGAACACGTGCCTATCGACTGCTTTTAGCAATTGTCTCAATCTTGACACCTTTACCAATGTGACCCCAATTGACCTGCACCTGGGGTATCAATCCTTTGTGATCGAAATGGTCACACGTGGAAATGCCCCTTGAATTTCATGAAGATGACAGGATTGTCACTGGGATTGGCAAAGGGTTTGATTAGGGGCAGGTAAGTTACCCGCACGTGTCTCGTGTCCGAGGTTGGAGTCCAGGAAGCAAAAAACAAAGGAAGAATGAAAAGAAAATTTTACGTGAAAAGTCAGAAAAGGGAGAGAAAGGAGGAAAGAGAGAAAGCACAAGGACATAAAATCTCTTTCGCCAGTGATTCCGAATACCAAAGTGGGAAATAAGGGCAATTCCAGAGTGAGATAAATCAAAACCGTAGTATAAAAGAAGCAGAAGAGATAAAAGAAGAAGATCGTGAGAATGGAAATGGAGCAGTGCTCGAACGCGACGGGAAGACAAAGGGTCGCGCATTTGCGTATGGAGGTACAACGGATTATGTCAAGGGTGAAAAGGGCTATAGGTTATAACCCATACCTAACCATAGGTATCCAGAGGATGAGAGGCTAACTTGTCGATGTTCCAAGCAGGAAAATATGCTCGCATCCGGAGACGAAAAATATGTACAAGCCTGTACAGCCCTACAGTTTGGATATCAGGGGGATGCTGTCCTGATATTTGTCAAGAGTGATACAGGAGGGATATAGGAGGCTGATCGGATAGCGTCAAGGATCCTGAATCCAGTTTGTCTCGAGTTAGAAGTTAGGAGTTAGGAGTTAGGAGACAGATATACGTTGTGATACATAATTCTCGTAGACAGAAGGAGACAGAAGTGCGAGGAACGTCCCCAGTGGTCTCTATGAAAGGCTTCGGACAGAGTAGGGAACTAAAGTGGTATTTATCTTTGGCGCGAGAACGAATTACTTTGCGAAGGGTATTGGAATTAACGAGTTTCTACTCGTTTTGTTATCAAATACGTGGGAGAACGGGAGATATCTTTTGTTCGAGAGTGCACGTTCCGCGTCGAAGGCGGCCATTAAAGAATTCGGACGTAATCGTTTTTCTAGAACGGAAACGAAGGATTCTATAGTGGATTGGAGAAATATCGTGGAACCTTTGGATCTTCTTGGTTGGTAGATTCGACAAAAAATAACGAAAAAAGGAATATACGTTGCAAAGGTGAATGTAGGTGCATGCATGCTGCAGGGTCCTACAGTAAATTTCGAGTTGAATATTTTCTCGATACTCAGCTACTCCCCGTCTTGAAATCCTTCGGTATTCCTGTTTTTCACTCATTGTAGGGACATTTCCCGTCTAGTTGGATACACTCAATCTTCTTCAAGAATTTCGCTTTTATTCTCATACTGGCAATTCCGTCCTCGAGAGGGAACGCCTTTACCTTTGAATACCCGAAGCAGAATCGTCCAGGGAATCGCCTGCGTGTAATCGGACCTAAAAATTCCAACCCGTAGAAACTCACGGGTCCGGGTAAAATGGCAATTTTAAAGCCGTGAACCTAAATAAAATTGGAGTTTCGAGCAAACGTGGCTGTGCTAACTTTGTAGTACCCGTGTCAGGACTAATTCCACGCAATCCATTAAAATTCCGTTAACTGAACAAAAAAAATAATAACTACTGCATCCAATCCATAATATTTAATAACGTTATTGTATCCCTTCGAAATAAAAATACGAAAGAATCCATTGCGAGGTTGTGAAATAATAAAAAAAAATTCAATAAACCCTTTCTCATATTTCTATCAATCACAAAGCCCATGTCCAATCAACCAAGTGCATTGCACGAATCAAACGATAATTGATTAATTCTAATTGCAAATTTTAATACGAACTTCGCTAATTAATTTTTAAAGCTTTGTAATACCAATGGAATTTTACTTTTTCGATACTGATAATAACGTCAACGAAAATTTTGATCGCTGATTATCAAAAGGTACCTATAGAGGTAACGACCGAGTGCGACGCGTTTTCTTTCGTTTCGCTTCCGATAATGAGCTTTCTGCTGGGAAATTGCGTGTTGAGCACTTTTAGAAGTAACAGCCATGCTCTACGGAACGGTCGTTATCGACAAAATATTATTACCCACTCTAATGTTCAATCGAACGAAAAATGAGCGGCGGCTAATCGTACCTCTCACGTCGTGACTCATAACTCAAAAGATGGCAAAGGACTATACAAGCTTTATCGAACACATTAGTAGAACGAATATGGAAGGCGATAGTAGCCTAATATTTACACTTGATATCATTTAAGTTTAAACTACTCTATATATATATACATATATATGTATATATTAGGTATACCATCTATGTTACAGTAAATAAATACTTTTGCAGCTATCCTTTCAAAGTGTTGATTTTTCAAAGACGAAGTAATTTTCGTTTTTATTTTACCAAATAAAACTTTAGTGCTTCTATCTTTGAGGTCTTCGTAGTCTTTGCCATGGAACCAAAAAAAAATAATAATAAAATAATGACGCGAGCAACTGTATTTCAGACAGAGATAAAAGCAAAAAATTCGCCTTTTCAGACCATAACGAACGTTACTGTAAGCAACGAGGTAGAAGTTTAATGGACAATTTAATATCGTTGATTAAGACATAAAACAATTACATTGTTCTTGGCGCGACTTCGTACAGAGAAATTAACGTTGAAAAATCATTCCCCTTGATTCATCCAAATAAAACGAAGAAACAAGTCTCAAGGATACACCCTTGGGTTCAGGAGAAGTTAAGAGAAAGTTGTTGTTTGTGATTCGTAATAAAGGGACAAAAAGAATTAACATCGATTTCTTGACGTAAAAAATATTTTCTTTATTTCTTTTATTCTTACCTCGTTATATTACTCGTACTTACTTTGTGTTCTTTACCCATTTAATTATTATATTCCTATAATTAAGAATCAATTCTTATTGTTACAATACAATCGGATAATTGAACCTTGCGGGTCTAATAAAATTTCTCGTAATTACATTGACTTTGTCGATAGACTCGATCAAAGAAATCTACTCACAGTTACGAAAGCTTTTAGAAATCAAAGATATATCCCTACGTCATATAAACTTTGATATCACCGTCTCGACAGAGAATTTAGCCTCGAGCTAGCGCAGCTCTCCAATTTGATTATTAATATTCAGTTAGCATTAATGATGCAACTTCAGTCCGTACTTTTTATTCAAGCCGCACAATGGAATTCTAGCTTTAGGTTGTTCATAACTTCCTGGCGCGATATGCGCGCCTCTATTGTGAGTTTCTCATAATTGGCATAGTTTGCCTAGACGTACGCAGCAACAAATACAAATAACGTTATACCCTGCTGCAAATTCAGATTAGTTTACGATTCAGTCTAACTGTACGTCTTGATACAATAAAAAAAACAATATTACAAAAGAAAATCAACAAAACGTTCCTAAACGTATGTAAACTACAAAAAGTCTTATTGTCTACAGAAACGTAAAAACTGCTGGTCGGATTGTTGTGTCTAAGACGAAAACAGGTTAAAGCTCTAAAAGCACAATGGCTACTCACAAAATACACATAAAATATGTCAATGAGGATAAACTTTTAGGATTATATATATAAATAAAGGCTATAAATTGCATGGGATACTATTGCGCAATAATTATAAGATATTTGAAATACATTTAACCGCCAAAAGTTATCAAGTCTAATTTTCATTCCTCTAAAATACTTTAGATCGTCACACTACGTAGTGATCTTCGTGTTATGTTACCTTGATGAAATCAATGTCTGTGTCGGATACTGGCAGAGCACGATTTTCACTTTGCCAAAGGAGAAGATAGGACAGAGAGTGACCTGGGTTCCAATGAATAATGCGCAGAGATATAAGTGGACTAAGTGTCCACTTTTTTTTCGGAAATATCGAATAGTTCTGTTGTATCGAAATAATACGTTAAGCATATAAGTAATACGTTTCTTCATTTACGTACGAAACTGAGAAATGTCCTGCCACAGGTTCTTGTGAATGATTGAGTGATTAATCATGGTCTAATTACTACGGTACGCCAAGTCGTCTTGATATGCGCTTTGGTATACCGATAATTACTGTTGAACACGAGCATTGAGGGTGGATGGTATGAAAGAATGGGACGATAATAGAAAAGAGAGAGTGAAAGAGAAGAAAGTTTTTCTTTTTTTTTCCTTCTTTATCAAGAAAAGGCGAATCACTCGGAAAATTGAAATGTGAGGATCGTTACGACAAAATTGTTCAACCCTTTGCTTTAACTCTCGCCCTTCGTATCTCATCCCTCTCGATGATAATACCAAGTTCAGCCCGTTATCCGGAAACTTAGCCGCTGCCACTTCTGACATTAAATAGCGCGATCAATCTCACCCTAATGACTTATTACGATCGTTAATATCGTGCCGACATTTGTCGATGGGACAATTGTTCTTTAAGGGTGGTATTCGGCAAGGTTGATATCAGGGTATTACGAAAAATTAATATCTACTATGTGTGTATATATATATATATATATATATGTAGGGTGTTTCAGTGTAGACAAAGAGGAGAGGTGAACCGTAAATCAAACTTATTTAGTTGAAAAGCACACTACGTCGACTACTGTATTTATAATTTATATGTCACGAGTAGTCTTCGATATTTTGATTTTAATAAATAGCGCGAAAATTTAGAGAACGGTCTGGCGAAAAGAATTGTGTGATTGATGGCGGAGCGATATTTCGCTCTGAAAGTCACAGACCTTCTCGACATCTGTATTGAGATACCCTGTATATATTTATACAATGGAAAAAGAGTATTCGCTCGTTTCTTAAGGAAACATTTGAGAAAGCTTTCTAGCCATGGTCGTACAAAAGTTTTTCCATCGTTGAAAAGGCGCCTTTAGTAAAAATCCAGCTAAAAAAGTTTAGTTACTGAATGTACAATTAAAAAGCGTTAATTGAAATATCGCTACGACAGTTTCATGTTTATGAAAATTATTCATAAAATGTGACAAAGCTACTGTCCGTAATTAAAAATCGTAATCTCCTAATGAACAAATGTACCATAAATTAGAAAGAAAAATAGTTTCAATAATTGTTCAAAGTATTAATTAAAATCCAAATAATTCATATGGAACTAGTGTAATAAATTTATATCGTTAATTTATCTAACTAATAAAAAGAGTGATGCCGTTTAAACGTAATTCAAAGATGTTTCGTCAATTGACGTCTACTCGAACCGGAGGTATAACGTGTGTAATAGCTGAAAAGCACACGACTCTATGACTTTATATAAAGGAAATAATTAGTTCTATTCAATTTCACCCAAGCATCGCATTTACACCAGTCACCACTCTCTATCCTCGACGCTTAATTAAGTCTGTCCCATTGGGTTAGTGCGAAAGTTCTACACGAACCACCACCACCACCTCCATCACTACCGTCATCATTACCCCCATCAGTACGATTACTATGCGAACGACCGTCGCGTCGCTTTGTCGCAACACGCGTGCCGGTTTCTAATGCAATAATACCACGCATCGCATTGAAGCGCCGATAAGCCAATTTACGTTTACGTGCGCAGCCATTTTATTCAAGTCCTTCGATATCATCGGCAACCAAAACAATAATACTCGAAAAGACCAAGAGACACGAAAATTAATGAAAATCAAGAAAATCATTTAAAAAATTGCTATAGCATCCTCTATAATTTCCACAGGGACTACACCTTGACGTCATAGTCAATTACTTGTATACACATAATACAAAAGCACTTCCACTTCCGTTCGGATAATACAATTTAATTCCCTATGTAAAATGCCAAACGGTCGGATTACGTTGCTTTGAGGGTTAAGCGGCGTCGTCGTAGAGTGACTCGCAATTGTCGCGTTGTCTTTGTTGCCGGCAGGTACAACGTTAGAGTGTCCCTTATGGTAAAGCCCAGAGGTGCCTCTTTCACAAAACAGTGGCAGGGTCATTCAGGCACTTTTGCTCGTGACATTTCCGCCGTCTAATCGTTTGCGCCAGCTGGAGAAAACCGAGTTTTCCTGGCTTTTCTCGACGTATAGCTACAATTACTATATTGTGACTACTATAGTTACTGTACTATACAGCTGTCCTATATATATATATATATATATAGAGGCATTCTACGTATGGTACATGTTATAACTATGTGGTGGCACGGTTGTATCATAGTAGCATATAGTTGACTGTATACGAACAACCCTGTATCCAGACCGACTGTTTGCGGTATGTAAGCTATAGGCGCATTGCCATCAGTTACTGCCGCGTCTGGTTAACTGAAACAACCCGGAACCTTGTATAAGGGTGGGTTTGTTCCTGGAGTTGTCCATAGGGTTGCATTCTATTGAAAATGTTAAATAGACAACGGCCACATCAACCGTGTCCACCCACTAAGTCGATCTTTCTCCACAGTATCGACAGATACTGCAACGTGGCTACAATCCTTTCGTATTTCCCACTTGGCCCTCAATTTGCCTGTAACATGGGAATTGTGGTAATTTATGTGAATGATTTGCTCGATTTAATTAGGGTGTCTGAATCAGTTATTGAATAGCAATAATCATTGTACGAATAACGTTGGTTGTTATTATTTCATTTAATTTCCAATCTCTCCCCCTGTTGCCCGTTTGTTACTGTTTTCGCGTGGGAGGCGAAAGATCTTTAGACCTCTTCGAGACTGGAGCAGTGGGAGAGTTAATTACGCATATTAATTAACTCGGCAAAAAGCCCGCAGTGGTTTTTGGTCGGACGTAAGACCGTACCGACGTCGCGACGCTTTCGGAGGGGAAGGGAATGGCTTTTTCTCTTCGTCACTTTATGCCTCTCGAGAAATAAAGCGAGTCAGTGATTTCACGCTTAAGGGATGTTTAAAATGATCATTATTGGTACCGCGAGCTTATGAGTTATAAAGTTTATAAAGATATCATTATATAGTAGAAAAGAAAGATATTAATTATACGTTAAAATTGTATCGACTGTCAATCCGGAGAAAACTTATTGTCGTAATGCATAATCCGTAAATAAATACAGTATTTTTAAAAGGTAAACAAGACGAAAGAGTTTAATTAGTTTACAGAAAAAACAGGAGTCGGTGGCACGTGACCGACAGTTTCTCGATAAGCAACCTGGCGCATTAAAGTAATTTAATTAAAATTCGTACCTGGCGAAAGCCGAGAAAAATTAATTGAGGGAATTAAAATTTCAAATAGATTTATATGGGCATGTTATAAAAGGACATTGACGCTTCGTACATCGTGTTAGCTTACTTTTCCGTGAGACGCAAGGATTAAGAATCGTGAGGGTGCAGGCAAATTAATGAAACGTAAGTAAGTAGGTGAGAGTCGTCATATTATAGTACACTGTAGGATGAAATCGAAGAGAATCTTGACTTCGGAAAGGCGCGGTGAAAAAGGACGGTAAATAGGCGTGAAATTGTGAGCGCCGTAATTAATTTTTTTAGGGAAGGAAAAAATTTCGTGGGTTCGTCGAAAATTGAAATGGATCAGTGGGTCCTTTCGCGCGATGTTCGACTAGGAAATCAATTCTCTTTCTCGGTACCATTTTTTATGTTCGTCGTTTTTCTCTTTTTCTTCTTGTACCACCCACTCGCTCTTTCTCCTTTCTCCATTGGAAGGTACATACACGTGAGAGGGTCGTGAAGCCACTAACGCGACAGGAATTTGGCACAACGAGCTGCCTGCCTCGTCAACGTCAAGCGTTCGTCGCGAAACGACGTTAAGGCGTCTGACGAAAGGACGCTCGTTTCGAGACTAAAGGCGGACGGAAATCAATTCACTTAATAACGCATTCCGTCGTTTAATCTACGAGAGCTTACCGGCTCTGACTATAGAGGTGCTTTTTCATAAGCTGCCGATAGTCATCGCCTGCAGTAAACAGGATGCATTTCAATGTATATCTCAAGTGATCTTATATTCCATAGGTTAGGTTAGATAAACGATAAGTCTTTCTCTCTCTCTCTCACTCTCTCTATGTACTATTCGCCACTTTGATCCGGTGTCTACCTTCGAGAGGGATAATCGCTTCTCGCGTGCATAAAGCTTCGAGATGCTTCTCAAACGAGAAAAGTTTCTTCCCACGTTTCCGTTATTTTCCTTCGCTCGGCCGAGGATTTAGATTAAATCCCGAGCACTTTGCCTACGTACTTCCAAGGGTTCCCGTCGAAACTCCCTAGCCACCTTATCCCAACCTCCAACGTTTTCAAGCTAGCTGGTCTCACTTCACTTTTCAGGCACTCCCACTACGGCTGACAGTAACTGAACTCTTCAAGAGATCCTTATAGGTTGGCTGTTCGCGAGCGTCGCGGCGCGTGGCAATTTCGACGGAACGGTGACGCTGGCTCGAGAAAAACTCTGGTCGAGACTCGACGCGAAAAATCAATGGAAACTCGAGTTAACCTCGCTCATAGAACTTATATAGGATTCAACTATTCTTTATCTCGTTTCGTCCTTCACGTTGCCCATATACCCTTTTTCTCTCTTGTCCCACACCTTAACACCCTTCCTTTCTCTCCTCTCGCAGTCGTCGGTCTTCTTTCTTCCTCTCTTTATCTTCGCCCTTCGAAACGATGCTCCTGGATTTCTGGAAAAGTCCTGACGGACTCTCCGAAGACCCAGAAGGCTTTAACTCTCGCTCACTTTGACCCGAAAACTTTCTTTCAAGGCTGATCCTGCCAATGAGAATCCTTACTGATCACTCGGGCTGCTAAAATGGACCTTTGCCCAAGAGATAGCAGCAATAGAGTAAAGGAATGAAAGGTGTGACTTATGGTTTCTCACTCAATGTATAGGAAGGTCGATCGGCTGAACCTTTTGAGAATTTCTTGAAACTTCTAAGCGTTTACGTACGTACTTAGTAACTACTGTAATGTACAAAATTTCATGTATTATATATATATACATATAATAAAGTTCTATCGAAACTTTAAGTAGTTGCTGGTCAATTATAGAATGTTTCGTTGCTATACGTATCGACCTTCTCTGGATATTCCAGAGAGCGTTTCAAGATTTACGTCGTTAATATCTTACCCGGAATTGCTTCGAGCAGTAACTTCTTAAGACGCTCCATCTTTCCGCGTCGGGCTTTCCGTTGGCGTCGCGCCAACGTTTCCTCTTAAGCTGATTGAACGACGTTTATTGTCACTCGCGATGAACAAAACCGCGTCTTCTTCGTATTGAAGAAATTGCGTGTATATAGCCATAAGATGCCATAGAGGATAACAAGACCGTAGAATCCGAACGAAAACGAAACATTGGTTCCTCTTGTGTTTACAGACTCAAACAAAAAAAAAGTCGAGTATCAAGAAAAATTCGATCTTTATTATTTTATCTAACTTCGTTGATCCAACCTCCAAACGTAAAACAATGGAACTGGGTTTGCGTACAGCCTACATAAAAACTTTGGAAAATAATATCAAGAAATTTTATCCGTGAAATATAACAATGCTGTACCAATGAAATATCCATATTCATGATTCTTTTTTACAAAATAAATATTATTGTATAGCTATACCCCTTCGTTTTATGCTCCATTTCACGAAAGCAACGTGCTTTTGTGGATACTGTGCGACTGGCATCTCCCTCTACTTGTGTTATTCATTTTGGACGTAATACCATCCCCTGGAGTCGTATGGTACAGAACGTACGAAAAGCGAATGTCTAAATCTAATTTTCAATTCGCGGATGCAACTGCGGCTTTAGAAAGCTTCCTCTGCCTTACAAGGCAGTCGAGTGAGTTTGCGAGCGAGTACCTTGGGCCATGTAAACTAATAAAATGTATAGGAGCGTGAACCACTACGCTTTGTAGTTTGTTTTTCTTTTACTTTCGGAAAATATCAGAGCGTGAAAGAGGTGGCCGCCACTGAGATTAATTACACGTAGGTTCATTAGAAAGTAGGTGAAAAGAAAGATGCTGGTATACGCGAAAAGAATGTAAATTATAATATACTGTACACGTATGATAATTGGATATCTTAATAACGATATAACGTTATAATAAATTCTTTAAACATTTTTATCAACGCTAATGACGCTCGTTGCATGTGGTTCGGACGACGTTAAAAAAAATTAGCCGTTACGCTTCCCTCGTGGGAAAAAAATTCTTTCACGTTTCCGTAGTTTCCTAGAAAATTTTCATAGAGTCCTGAAGATCATAATTTCGTCCGTGTTCCATTGCCACTGACTGTTTGACGTTACACTCTGTATAAATACTTTTGTTTTTTCACTTGAGAAATTGCCTGTCGGATATTTCGTTCTGGCTGTACGTACGGAGTGGCCTTTAAAACCGCGACAAGTCCCTTGAAGAATAATGGCACCGTAAATCCCGCAAAAAAGAAGGTGAATCGTTTGAGGAAATATTACGGGGACAACAATAATTTTCGTCGGGCGCGGACTCAGGATTCTCATTTCCTTTTAGCTACTTTCCTTTTTCCGTTCGCGTGTCGCAAAAGTAGTCGGAAAAAAAGAAAATTGCCAGCGCTACACTTTCGAGTTTCGTTCACGTTATGAAAACAACTCGTGTATACAATCTAATAATCTGATAAACTATTATATTAAAGAGCACGTGGATGAAACAGGAATTTGGAAAATTGCATAATTAATTACCCTGACATTTTTCTAACGAAATTGGTAAAATCTCAAGAATTCCAAGTGACTAACGGATATTCTCTCAAGTTTTAATTATTTTTCGCCAATTTTCGCCAAAAATTATGCATAGTACGAAATTCTTTCTCAAACGATACTGCGCACTAAGAATTTCTAAAATTTCTTCATGTTGACGAACATTGATCGAGTCAAGATGAAATATATTTTACATCTATACGTGTATATGTATATATATATATATATATATATATATACACACTTTAGTATAAAATGGCATACAGGTGACATACTTTCGCAAAAGCTCTATAAAATATTCTGCTGGATAACCATAGAGAGAGTGAACTGGAGCAAGATACGTAAATATATAGTCAAAATTATTCAATGGATAAAAAAAAAAGTTTGATACTTGGCACAGGTCCTAAATTGGCAATACACTACTGCAAATCCCAACGTTAAATCCCATGACATTAAATTCTAATCACTAACCACGTGACAATCTAATTATTGTCATACAAATTTTGTCTATTAGAACCTTAACGTGTGAATTTATCGTATTCATATACAATACCAATTCAAGCAAAGCAACGCGCTTCGAGCTCATTCGCATTTAGCTCGATTATTTGCGAAATTGCACTCCAGAGATTAGACTGCATATATATTTTTAAGCCGCAAATACAACACCAGTAAATTCGCATTATTAGCCGTAAAATCTATTCGTGCAGGTATCAATTGGCATGTACAGAACAAATTATCGATGTTGAGATAGTCCATAGAAATTTCGCGTGCTAATATTTTCTTTTATATTAAAATAAAACTTTCACTCAATGGACCGCAGTTCGCTTATACCTTTCCGATAGAAGTTTTCAACGGCAGACAAGCTATTGGATGGTAACAAGACTTGTTTTTACATCGCCCTAAGTACAAGCGTGGACTTTTACCCCACTTACGGTGATTTACGTAATTGGCAATCTGCAGCTCGCAAAATTTCAAGATGGGGCAGTTTAACCGAGGCCAGCCGAGTGTTACAGGATGCGTAAAATATGCCGACCCTCCAGGGGTGGGTTATGAAAATTAATAGTATACTTGTAACTTCCGTAGATTCGCTCGGAAGCGAAATAGTCGAGCTTTTTTTTTTTTCTTTCTTTCTCTCTGCCCTACAGTATATACGTACATATATCATATACTACAATCTGTAGCGAATTACCTTACAACTACAAGAACGCAACAAGCATCGTATTTACCCTGTGAAACATACCCTCTGAAGATTCAGATTTATTTATATGAAATTATATGTACATATATGTATACCTGACATGTGTTTCGTAAATATGTACACTGTTATCTTTTTGCACTCGGGAGGCGGTTCTAACTCGCCACTAATAGAGAGTAAGTCTGGCCTCTGAAGGGCGAAAGGTTATATTACACAGGAGTAGTAAAACTAGTAATTAACACAACATTAAGCGCAACGTAAGTGCAAGATAAAGATGAAAATTAACGTTTTCTAATTTCACTAAATAAAATGCGAAGGGGTTGAATCGAGAAGATATATGCGATTCGTAGAATGTGGAACTCTCAACAGGGCGTGCCCCGTGATCACCTCTGTCAGGCTGTCCCACGGGAAGGTTACGTATATTTAACGCACGTAATACACTTTTAAATTCCCAAACCGAGGGAAACTTTCTAAAGACCCTTCGCGCAAGGACGTTATCGTTCTCGTTTCCGGTACGACAAAAAATGTTCCCAGAGGAACGACCGAAGTCCTTCACGAGAGCGATACTCTTAGCGAGGGTGCGTATTAAGAATTCTCAACGTCGCGACAAAACCATAACTCCCCAGTCGTTAGGGGAAATTATGGCATTTTTTTCCTAGTAACTTTTCCCTGATTCAATGGACAACACGGATATAAATATATAGCTCATCTATGATGAATCAACGATTGGACAAGGCACACGGAGTAAAGTTTAATGCAAGTAGAGATTATTATTTTTTTTAAATAAATGAATAATAACTGACACGAAAAATTGTTAAGTTAGAATTAATATAAAGCGTATAATAAAGATGGATTAGGATTATAACTATGTATTCAATGGAAATGCACCTTGCGCTCATATGTAGTACATATACAATGGACCACAGGGGATAGCTGAAGGTTAGATATTCGTTTGTTTGACCGATTTGTGGACAAGCTCGACGGTTGAAGGTTCTTCAGGGCAAAAGGATAGGTTCCCCTAGGGTGTTTCATCCCTTGGGAATATGTCCCATCATTTCACTTCTTGTATCAGGCAGGGCTCATGGATGGGGATCGCCACGATATTGGCAATTCTATCCTATACGTACGTGACAGTAGAGTAACGGCTGTTTTTCTTTTGCCATACTGTTCGCAGGTGCGACCGGCCTGAAGGATGTAAAGATCAAAGTTCCAGATATGGTGAGATCTGGAGATGACGCTTTGCTATCCTGCAATTATGACCTCGAGGGTGCTAATCTCTATACCATCAAATGGTATCGGGGAGACATTGAATTTTATCGTTACGTTCCAAAGGAAGCTCCACCCTACGCCATATTTCCAGTCCAGGGGATGAAAATCAATGTAAGTATCAGCAAGATTTTATTAAAATAGCAATTCACTATATTCTATTCATAAGTAAAATGTGTTTTATAGAGGGCCATCTCCTTATGGCTTTCAAAACAAAAGAGTCCCCTAGAATTCAGATTTGACTCATGAATTGACTATGTAAATATATATATCTGCATATCAATCAGCATCTGAAATTCGTAGCTTCATTTGAATCCTATGGATC
>JARPRG010000409.1:993937-1005320 GCA_031001745.1 Hartigia nigra
ATCCTATGGATCATAATGGTTGGTTCGTTTGAACTAATTAGCATTATAGATAGATTGTCTCAGGATAATAGTTTAGTTTTAGTATCATTTTTTAAGAGAAATTCCTATATAACTAGGTACCGTACGTGTGGCTATTCCAAATACCGCTAAAAGCATCATTTCCAGAAATTGTGCGAACCTTGGAGACGACATTCGTGTGCCGATCGATAACACACTGATTTACGAGCGGGTGTCGATAACGAAAACCTTTTAGAATGTCGATCGAGTGGCTTTGAACCTAGGTCAAGTAAGTTTCCACCATAGGATCCAGCGTGTTTGAACTGTAGGTGTCAGACGATGGAGAACCACGTATATTAAGCGAATGGAAAGAGCACCCAACACGGAATGCTGAGATCATCCTGGAGAAGACTTTGGGAAAATTGAGACCATCGCAATATTTTTACGTCCATAGCGAAGCGAGAAAACAGGAAGTGTTGGAAGGAATATAGGATAGGATATCCTATAGGAAAGAATATAGGAAGTGAGTTCGATTCCAGCAAGCCGCAAAAGTACTTAGATGCAGACAGCGAAATTTGATGAGCGGCACGAGCCGGGATCTCGTGGGATCTAATTGCTAGCTCTTCCCAAGAGCTTTACTGAGTTAAAGGTTCACTAGCGATTTCAGGAAACTGAATGTACGCGAAACCGAGTTTCACGTTTCCACTACTATGGCATACTACATGCTAGCTAACTCGTTCCTATGGGAGCGATAGAAACTACCGTCGATCCGTACTCACGTTTCTTCTACTACAGGAATTCAAAGCGGCGTACGTTAGTTTCATGTAAGAACTTCTTAAGTTATGAGAAAGCAACTGCAACCCTTGGTATCTCGGTCCACGCTGGAATTGCATGAAAAATGTATGTAAGACGTGAAGATTTCTTATGGAACTGAGCGTGGAAATATGATGTTGAAACTTTAACGAATTCTATGGAGAGAAGTGATAGGTCTTGGGATTTTAAGAAAGCATATCGAATGCTGAAGAGTTAAAAAAACCTGGCGCTTGTCTTTATTCGAGAAAAAAAAACCGAACGAAGAATCTTACTATTCTAGAAGGTACGCCTAGGTAGATTTCTCTAGGTAATGTTAAATCCGGAGATAGCGGCTACGAAATTTTCAGAAAAGTTAAACTCGCTCTACCGCGGACACGGCGTGTTGAGCGAGTTTCTAGAATCGATGTTCGCGAAAAAGTTTTCTAGGAGTGCCGAGGAAAAATAACTTCGTCAAGTGTTGGGTTAGGTACGCTCGATATACAAATGGCGACTCCGAAGTCAACCCGACTTGAGACCTTCTTCGAAAGAGCGTTATTTACCATCTACGAAACCCGTGAATGTCGTTCAAATGCCGGTTGCAGATTTTCGCATTTTTAGTGTCGTATCGCGAAAGAGCTTGCAGTTTTGACGTAATATTTTATTGCCGTTATCTGGTTTAAGAACGGTACCTAAATATATCATTTGAAAACTTATTCAAAGAGCATATGTCGCTCAAAAAATCTCGCATAAAGTCACAAATCTCACATAAACATAAAGGATCGTTCTTCGTAATATTTGCAATTAATCAAATCGCAACCATATATATAAGATTCTGAAGTACGAATAAAATATTAGTATGTATTTGGATCGTGGAAATAATCGATAACAATCTCATTTTGAAAAGTGCTACTCCACATGGAAATCTCATCATTGAAAATCATAACATCGAGACCAGCCATTACTTCTGGGCTGTGAGTACCGGTCAAACTGATTTGCATATAAGCCAGCACCATCTCAAATAACGCAAAAGCCATTCTCGTAGGTGGAGCTTTGCTAGATCAAATTATTACTCGCATCCTATACGTATCTCATCTTGGCATAGTATCCATTTAACCAAAGGTATATCCCATGCGAGTATCGCGATAGCATCGCACCGAGTAAAGTTCTACCGAAGTTACGGGAAACTTACTCTCGCTTCGTAAATTTTCCGTGAGTGCATTGTTCTATGGCATCTAGTAACAGCAGCAGTAGTAGAACTAGTAGCAACGGTGGTAACAGCGACAGGATACGATACTGTAAGAAGCAGGAATAGCGCGAGGTATATCAAAATGCATCAATGCGTCACGTACGCGTAGTATAGATATATATATACTAAAGGCAACTAATCAGCAAGCAAGAGGCTCATCAGTTTCCAGAAGACATCCGCGTAAATCCAATATCCTTCTCGGTGTCTGTTGAGACGCGTCGTCCTCTCTAGGATCAAGTAAATCCCCAAGAATAAAATAATAATCGTGCCGCAGGGACAGTCTCAGTGTAACGAAGCACACAGAGTGGCAAAATCCTACAGCCAAGGAGCGGAAGGATATCAGGTTACCGGGGGAGAGTGAGTTTAAGGAGTAACAGGAGTAAGAAGAAAGGGAATCCGGTCGCCCAGAATAGGGAACTAGTTTGTCTCGGAGCGTTGATGCAATGCATGTAAATGGCCGGAGTAAAAGTCTGATCTCGATTTAAAGGTAGGGTGAAAAGGAATAGAGTGAGAGAGAGAAAGATACATACAAGGAGAAGGGAAAATCAAGAGGGCAAGTTGAGACAGAAAAAGAAGAACTAGATCGGTAAAGAAGAACTTTGAACGTAAGAGAGAAATACAGAGCGAGTGGTAGACTGGTGGAAATATAAAATATATTATAGGGACTGTACCTGTACTTTAGTGATGCAGCAGTCGAAGTCGATAGCTGGAGCAGTATGGTACATTAAATTTGACATCCACAGATCTTGAAGTCGGACAGGCACGACGTGACGCTAGTCAACGTGTCTAGAGAGCTGACTGGGCGGTACAAATGCGAAGTATCCGCAGATGCTCCTTCCTTCCATACTGAGATAAAGGAAGCGCCGATGGAAGTTGTAGGTACGTACGTGGTTTTTCTATATAACCGTAAAGAAGGTTAGAGTGCCGTCCGTATGGGATGAGACGGGACTGTAGTAAGTTTGCCCGAATCGCCGGCAGGGGCGCTAGTGTGGTTAGGCGTTCGTGAGTTCGTGCCTGGCGTTATGCCAGAATCAACTTAATCTCTTTACTGCATCTGCTAAATTATATAATTACTAGATGTCCCAGAAACGAATCCCACGATCGTGGCTGAGAGGCAGCGTTTACCAGCGGGGGAAACTTTTCGAGCGAATTGCACATCGGGAGCCTCTCGTCCCGCCCCCGTCATTAAGTGGACCCTCAACGGAAACCCCGTAAGTATCACCTCGCCTCGCCTACCGACACCTACGTGACCTTACTGGATGATTAAAGTTTCTATACGGAAGTCACCAAGACTCCACTTAGTATACTCTATAACTCTATAGTCTGTACCTACGTATACCGTTTACTCCCTTCCATTTTCTCTATCTTTCTTACTCCTTGTGTCTGCTCTTAGATAGTTTCAACCCTCTCGATCATTTTCAGTTCACCTCAGCAATTCCCGAACTAATTTCCACCGGTTCAGACATCTAAATTCTATGTATGACTAATCATTGCCACTTACTTAATTTAAGTATACATCTTTGCTACATATCGCTTATACTCGTAATTGTCTATACATGAAATTATCCGTACTTTTATTTTAGAGATATTATGTTTTTTTATTCACTTGCACCCACTTCACTTTTTATTGCTATTTTTTTTTTTAGTAAATTCTTCTCGTTTTGCGGTGTATTTAATGTTGACAATTAGTACCAATCAGCCGTATTGCATGTAGTGCGACAGAAGTGCCTGGAGTGCTTTAGTAGTTAGTTAACCAAAGAGGCGTCATAGTTAGCAGTATTCGTTTTGAAGTGACACGAGCCGTTATTCCACATGACGTCACTCTACAACCACTCCATCAAAATGAATCCTCGATAAATTCTCGAAACATTGAGCACCTATCCTCTAAACTTAAGTTCATGTATTACGATGGATTTAAAAATAATGTTTTCAGTTTTCCCTACGTCCCTCGTATACAGCAATAGTTTCAATTGAAAATAAACGACAAATTTTTTCTTCAATCAAAATCCAAACGTCACTATTCAGAATCAGTACTACAAGGCGTTATTGATCATTCCTATTAGAAATATATATTCCGATAAATATACACGTTACATTTATGATGCTTTGTAATGGAAGATTTTTTATAGCATCGGTAATAACGTCAGCAGCTTAAGTACCGACGTCGCAATAAGCAGCAGTAAAAAGCGTTCGTATTTCCCTCGTAAGTTGAATACTAGTGAAACGACAATGGCTCGTTTCGCACGAGCGGGCAGAGTGAGCCTGGAAAGGCCACGATTTTATATTGGTAAGCCAGCCGTTACTGCAGCGAGGACGCCTGTCAGTGGTTATTTCGGCGAGGGAAAAAAAATAGACGGCCTATTGTGTGACGTAACTTTAACTTACCGCAAGTCATCGCAAACCCCCCGTGCTTCGACCGTTTCACATTTTGACTTTTTCCCCTTTTTCATCCTCTTTCTCCTTCACCCTCTTCATCTCATAACCATCATACGCCATCCTCCCTCTGTGCCCCCATCCGCCTTTCACTCTATGCGGCGTCGATTTTTCACTTGCCCACTCGTGCCCGGCGTCGTTTCCGAGCGTTTGGCATTCTCGTGGAAAGTTTCCCGGCAGGAGAGATACGAAGTACGTATGTAGTATATGTATAAGGGAATATTGTACATATCTATAAATTTTTTAAGTATTTATTTCTGGAGAAACGAGTGCGAATGCCTCGAACGAGTCTCACCACGTCCGTTTTCACGGTATATACGTTCACACTGCTAGTAGGTAAACTGATAAATTTTAGCCACGTTACATTGTATTTATTTATATGTCTAAAAGAAAAATAAAAAAACTCTGACTCACTGTTGTATTTCGACAGAGGGTGAGCCAATCGATTTACTGCTATTTATTTTGCACATTAAATCGGGTTAGCAAACTATGTCGTCTGTCGCGAGGAACGATTTTTTATAGCGCTACAGCCATTGCGGTTAATTATATTATTTATAATTATCTCTTAAATGTCAAAGTATCGATCTATCAGTAATTAAAATCACATTGATAGCAGGTAATGAAATCTCGATCTTGTCTGATATGTGGAGTTTTTTAATTGTAATGCTTCACGTCGATGCATTTATGTCAATATATCTATTTTTGATCAAATCAATAATGTGAAATCTGGACGGTGTACATTTCATTCTCGTACTGTATACGAGCTGTCACAGCCCCTTTACTATCATACACGTGTAATAATGTCGGAAGAAATAGTATATATATTATAATATTATGTATAGTATAGTATTGCTCAGAATAGTATCAATGGTGTCGTTTTGTATTTAATGTTGTGCAGATGAATGTTTTATATTTTGTACCTAATTCCATGTAGGTTTTTTCGTCACCCTAACAGCGTGGATTTTCTCGCCACGTTATACTGGCATCTGATTAGCTAAAATTTCGCAACTACGCTTATCAAAGTGGCTCCTCAACTTCCAGCTGGGCCGGCACCCCATTTCCAGATTAACAGAAAATTGTGGATCCATTACATTAAACCCGAAAGGCCATGACACGTGTTTTTCTTGAAAAATTAACAAACCCCTCGATTTGATAAAACTCTCCGACCTTTGCTCTGTTAATGAATTATCTTTTAGCGCGTCGGTCGTTTTCCTTTTCCCAGCAGGAACAACAAAAATAATTCTCATGTTTTTTTTTTTGGAAGTCGAAAAAAAATGTCCCAGTAATTTTTATCGTTGAGTACTCAACAAATGGGACAAGATTTCATCTTGTACCAATAAAGAATTTCATCTCCTTCATTCTTGCACTGTTTGAATCGATCTTTCAATCTTTCCGGAAATTATTTTTCACTGTGCCCTCAAATTATGAAATTTCATTAGCAATTGATTACGTCGTCCCAGTGCCAGATACTTTTTTTTTTTTAATTATCTCAATCGATTGTTCAGCATTTGTCCAAGAAATTAGACGAAGCATGAGAGGTTTCATTAAGGGACGAGTGCAGGAAGGAAGGAAAGAGCGAAAAAGACAGAAATAAAGAAATACGTGGCACCCACGAATGTTGATCTTGTGCCAAGGTAGAAGCTTCCATTCGAGATAAAGTTCACGCTCCGGCTTTCATGTTACGAATATATATATATATCTTTTTTTCTTGGCGCGCTTTCGAGATGTTCAAAACGATCGTTGATAATTTCTGATAAGAAACAATTTTTTTTTTAATTTTTCTGATTATATATAAATATATAAGAGATTGGAAAAACGTATAAAGCCTATGGAAGGGATTTATAGGTAAGCAGGTAATGCTAAGGACCGTAATCCATTGAGAATGGATTACATAAATGGACAAGGACGAGTACAGGTGCATACAGTTAGGTATATACATATATATATAGATGGCATATGGAAGCAAAAACGTATAAAGGAAATTTTACGTTGGATACTTTGTACTTTACACTTTATAGACACAGCGTGTTGTCCCACGTCGTAAGTCTGGCTTGATGCATGTCCTTGCTTGTTTGCCGAAGTAATAACGTTGAGAGGGTATTTCTCGGATCTTTTTTCTTCCCTTACTTCTCGAAGACTCGGTCGAGGTAGTGTTGAAGGCAGTGACAGGGTTGGCAGAGGTACTCGTGAGATGAGTAGCTACGGTAAGCAGAAGGACGAAGAAGAGGAATGTGATGAGGGTGGGGTGGGGATGAGGAGGGAGGGGGGGGAGGGGGGTTGGAATTATAGAGAGTAAGAGTAAAGGAGTACAGTAAGAAAGTAGAAAAGTAAGAGAGAGAGAGAGATGGAAGCGGATAAGAAAAAGGAATCAAGCATGGCTACATGGCATCCATTTTAAAAGCAGTATTATTATCCATAGACCGAGTGATGCCGGATCTTTTGTTACAGCTCAACAACGTCACGATGCATTACAAAGTACGGTCTCACAGGGTGGCCCGAGATGAAATGGAAATGACTTGGTCGAATCTCGCGCTCAAAATTTCGAGTAATCTCTTTCAAGATGGCCGTCTTCAGGTGCGTTGCTTCGCTGAGATCTCCAACGTGTACCGCGACTCCGCTGAACTCGACGTCACAGAAGAGGCACCCCTTTTGGCCCCGATGAGAGGAGATGCATCGCCACACAGTCATCGTAAGTTTACCTATGTATCTTATAAAATTCATCCCTTTGAAAACATCACCACTCGTTGATCACGTGAATCGGTACATGAATTTTCACGAGAAGAAAATTCTTGTTTATATATGATACCTGCAAGGGAACAAAGAAAGTCTCCTTTGAATCTTTATCATTCCCCAGGATGGATGTTATAGGATGTATGTATATGAAGCGTCTTCGAAAATATTCGAATTTCCACGTAAAATTTGCAGTTTCACCTCACCCTTTTCCCTTGTCTGACTATGAATGTTTGCCATTTGTAAGCGGTCAACGAGCCGGCAGCTTTCGGGGGTTGCGCCCCCTGTTGTGTCAATTGCCAGGGTTAGCACCCTCGGTCCTGTCGTTCTGACTCGTACGCCGTTTACTTTATGAATCATGCTAGCCTACGACAGTTATGCGTCCCCGTACCATTGGCTCCGTAACGCCACGAGAATCGAAGGAAATACGTATTCGGGGAAGCTCGCGAAAAATCGTAGAAAGTCTTGGAGATGAGAGAGAGAGAGAGAGAGAGAGGGAGACGTAGCAGTTACGGGAATGGAATTACTTTTATCGCGAACGATCGTCTCCGATTTGACTTACGGTGCTTACCAGCAGCAGGGGTTCCTGACTTGGACTATCTATAGGGGTAGCTACTATAGTATGACTGTAGGCTGGCCCTTTCGAGGAACATTTTTCACGTCATTTAATTTCCAGTACAATTGAACGTCCCTCCTTGGTTTCCCTTTAGGATTTAGAGGTATATATATATATATACACATACATACATACACATATACGTGCAATATATATAACATCCAACCAGCCAGTTACAAGCAAATTTTTCCAATTAAATACCCGTTGGCAGAAACGCGTTTTACGCTGGCGCGATCTGGTGAGAATTTCGCAAATGAAAAATTGGAAAGAGAATTTATGCTAACGAATCTCTCTGTGCTTCAGAATTGAACTAGCTTTGATTATCACTAATTACACGGAAGCTTCGCGCTAATTAAATCCTGTCGATCATGCTAATCGAAAAGTATCGTATTACCCGAGTGAGATACTCCGTGCGAAACTATCAGTTCTTTATGCTGTCAGCTTTTCTATAGAATCGAGTAATTTAAAAGCTTGTATTTGTAGTTTCCGATAGGTTTTTAAAATTTTCCGGAACGTTCGTTTCTTTTCTCCTACCTTCTCTAATTTTTGTCTCGCCCTACGTTTATCTTGTGCTGCCGCTCCCTCAGTTTTATCTCGTGGTTCCTTTTATTTCCATACAAATTTTTTTTCATTCTTCTCTCACGCTTCGTTACACCATCAATGGTACCAGAGGATTTCGTAGCCCGATCAAACGTCAGAATTTATCCCGCTAGAAGCCAAAAGGGCAAAACTTAAACCAAACCGTCGGACGGGAATAACTTACTGAAGCTTTGCAGCCAACGAGCCTAGAGACTGTTACGAAACGCGAAATTCAATTTTGCTCTGGCTGTACATCGTGGCAATTAGCGTTCTGCTCTAATTAATGTTTGCACTTTCGTAAGTGCTCGGAATGACGCACTGAGCAATTCCAGACGGATACCCATACGTGGCCATAAGTGATTGCACGATTTATAGATAGACAAAGGGAATCCCTATCTTCTCGTTATAACCTTTGACGATTGACATTATTTCATCACCGTATACCAACTGTTCCTATACGTACGAGAGCGTGACGCTGTCAATAAATTTCTAGTCGGGTTATTAGTTGCGCTAGAGAATGGCAAAAATGAGAAGTGATAAAAATCGCCATTTCTTTCTCTCCTACGTCTTCGATGTTCTGTCGGATGCAATTCGTTAAGATATATATATAGTATATGTAGGATGCGCTTAATTCAAGTGATGAATCATTTGCCAATCTTGTGACTCACCGTCACACAAATCGGGGTGAACGAACTGCTTTGAGGAGATTCATTCTCCCTACTCTTTTCATAGGGATGATTTACGGCTGTTTTACGGGGCTGATCGCGCGACGATATTGCATCGTTGCGTCGATCAATCAAATACGTCGATAAAAGTGCAGCACTCGGTATGAGTCGTACTACGTAGGACAAGCATCTCTCTATCCCTGTGCTGACGTTATTGGCAATGCCATTATTGCGCAATCAAAAATAAAGGACAGTAAAGAATGCATATATATAGCCACTGTACATAGTGAAAATTCTTGCAGAGCAAAGAGAAATGTGTAAATTGGAATTAGAGGCAAATTCAAATGAGAAAGAGGAAAGCGAGAGATTGAGATAGTAAAGGTTTAAGGAAATAAGAACGAAAGGAAAGCCAGTAAACAGTAGTGAAATTTAAGATTCATAATATTCGTATTGAATCAATTTTTCAAACTGACGGGAAGCAAAAGTAGACTGCCAACTTTTTTTTTTTTTTTTGTGCACATCTGAGTCTCCTCGCACTCCGAAGATTTCTTGGGATTCGTGCGAATCCCTTTTGACGCAAGATCTTCTGTGACGTAGAAAGGGAAATAATAATAGTGACAACGTCAATCAGGAGTGAAGGACGTTTTTCATTCCTCAACGTTGAATTATCTTACGCGGGTTAGCCCAAGTGCGACAAGTAAGAGCGATGGGGATTTAGTCATGTAAATTTATTCATCTCTTCGTACCCTGAGAAGTACATGTAAATCGAAACAGTTCGGAAATTCCTTTTTAAACATTAACATTATTGATTTACGTCACTTTAAAATACACGAACGCCCGCCACCTCTAGATATCCGGCATAAGTATCTATACCTATGCACGTATAGCCGGGCAACATCCACGCGATGCTTATTGAGTCTTTGGAAAGTTGTGCTTTCTATAGAAATTCGAGAATACCGTGTTAATTCTACGTCTTTGTGAAATTCGTACCATTCATGAATTCTGTAGATTAATCATTCTCAGTGCAATCGCCATTTGTACAATTTACTTCCATTACTTCATTCGACTATCCAGTAGGTGTAGTTCGTTATTTACCGTAATCGGATTGTTTAGTAATTTTATATAAATTATTTACGATGCTTCTTTTGTATTCATGTGCATGTAAATTATCAGACGTGTAATTGACCCTTGTCACGTGACCCGATTTCATCCAAGATACGAACGCGTGCTGCAGCGTTCTCCTTCACTTCCGGTTGCCAATCTGTATGTAGTCCCGCACGTGTTCCTCGAGTTTCTTTCCTGGAAAACGTAGAAATATCGGCGAACAGTCCTTATCTCGTTAGACATGCGCCACTTATCCGATAAACTATACGCTGACGTATGGGACATACGTGAGAAAAATGCAAGCACGTGTAAATACTAGGGAATATAGAGAGAAAAAAGGTATACGTCGATGCTACGACAGTCGGAATCCGCGTGCGGAAGTTTTACTAGCCGCTTTAACGAGTTTTACGTGTTTACATTCGACCGCACGTACCGTGTCTACAGAGTTTACTCGTTGCAAGTCTAAGCATGGAACTTAGACCAAAGCGACCTTATCTAATATACGGAATTCTCTGAAATTTTCGTTATTCGACGGATTTACAAGTAGGATATGTATGTAGAGGGTGGTGTGGGATGAGCCTCATTTGCGGGACAATAGCACGTACCCTATATATAGCCTATGTGATTTAAAAGGAAATGAATGGGTGAAAAGGAGAGAGAATGAGGGGAGGGAATTACCTTGAAAAGAATGGACTTTATCTAAAGAAATACATATTTCAGGAACTTTAAAACGTTCTTTTTATTCTCTGTAACTGACATCATGATATAACTTTTTTTTATTTCGTCTCTTTAACAATTGACAATATCGCAAGTTGCGTGTAAGATGCTATGAAGTCACGTTTACCTGTTTAATATGATTTCTAAGGTAAAAAGATTTAAGAAAAAAAACTGAAAAGACAAATCCCTCTGTAGGTAAAATAGCAAACAACATTTTCCATTCAACATTTTCCATTCTGGCAAGTCTCTGAATTCAATTCGAAAATCAGAAAAATTCTTTATAGTTTATTGAAAATCACGTCACGCGTTTTCGACTTTCTGTGTATCGAGGATCTTGCGAAACAGTGCCGAATCGTTTTCACATCACGTGGCGCGAAATTCAAATAATTTTCAGACACGTCGACGGCGACATCTAGCGCCATGAGAGTGCACAGACCTACTACGTGCATAAACCTACACGACAGTGCTGTGTAAAGACGAATAAAAAATAGTCTGTTTTGAACG
>JARPRG010000409.1:1018624-1042455 GCA_031001745.1 Hartigia nigra
GGCTACTGAGCTCAGAAAGATAATTATAAAGGATACTAATGGGAATCTGGGGAATTTTAATGGAATCGTCGTTCGTATGATGATTTACTAAAATGTAAACGTAACCGTGTCTAAGAATATGAACGTCTCGAGGATTTGTAAACATAAAAATTTGTACGACACCAAAAGAGTGACGTATTCTAATGGTCCCTTACGGTTGAATGTCCGTTTATTCAAACGTTACAAATATCATAAAATCAATGACGCTCGGTATAGTCTCCTTGTGATAAGAAAAAGTCTTGAAAAATCGTGTATCACCCTCTTGAAATCTTGAAGAAAAATAATGAACATATGGCATGCGCGATTAACAGTAGTCTCAGAAAGCGTGCCTAATAGGAAATAGGAACTTTCGTAAGGCCGTGTTTCAGGCGAACGACAGATAATGGAGCATCGTGGTTGTTTCTTCAGCCCGGATTTATTTCCCATTTATTTCCAATGAGCCGGTACGTTATCGACTACCCTACCACAGGGCCTGAAATTATCAGGGTGCTCCGGTTAGAAAGAGATAAAAGAGACCAAAAAAGGGAAAATGAAAGTAAAAAAGAGAGAAAATATCTCGACAACCCTGTAATTCGTGAGACAGAAAAAAATAAAAATTCGGAAAACCAATAATATCCAGAAAGCATATTCCGCATGCAATACGCTCTGAACCGCATTCAATTATCCCTGGATGGTCCATGGAAAGGAGGCTGATATCCATAGGCCGAAATATGATAACTTTTCTCATCCCCCAAACCCCCCACCTCAGCCAAACTCGACACAAAACTAGAAAGAGAATAGATAAAACCTATCATCGATGACGAGTATCCCGCAACGCGGAAACCGCACGTGAGATTGAAAAGCAAACCCCCCGCCCGCCCCTTCTCTTCCAGGCAATTGCCTGTCTGCCTGCCACTGCTGGCTCGGTGCTGTCATCTTATAGCGTATAGATTGTCGGGAAAAAATAATGGAAAAATCATATTTCCAATGAATCAATGAAAAACTTGTGAAATTACAGAAAAATTGAAAAAATTCACGTAAATAAAAGTGAGATGATTGTAAGACGTAATTTTATAATTAAAAAATTAATTACAGGCATGATCTCTTGAGTATTATTTTTTTAGATTTTAATAAAAAAATAGAGAAAATATGTGTGAGCGGTCGAATGGGTAATGTTACTGATAAGAACGTGATTGATAAGACGGATTAGTAAGGGTATTCAGTATACATATATAGTATGGTATATGGATGAATGCTGTATATCGACAGATCGCTTCGACTTTCTTCGGTAAAGTGTGACGCCACCGTAACTTTGGCGACAACTACAACTTCTCTTGGAAATCGTGAGTCACTCGCTTCCCATAAATAACAACCTTTTGTTTCCTTTTTTTTTTGTTATTTCAGATTTGTATCGAAGTAAAATAGCAGATTTGTAACAGCGTACTGGGAGAGAAGTCGTAACTGTAGAAGGTATTAGATCTGCCGTCCATCTTTGACGTTTGAGTCAGTTATACACAAGTGAACGACTAATATCATGAATTCCATTCAATCTTCGAGTGACCACGCCTCATCTATATCGACTGTCATGCACGGTAAACGTAATGATAACGCACGAAAAATAATGAATGACAAAAGTATGAGAAATTTACATTATCTGTTTCTGACAACGACTATACGTTACGTCGAATGTCCCTAGATTTTTCACCGGCTGCATGGATATATATTACTGTCTTCTTTTGTATTGTCCCTAGACATGCGAATGACGTCACGTATGTATATACATTAAGGAATGATATGGAAATATTTTTATAAGCGACTTACGCCATCTAATGTTTCACGTATGTACTCGCCTATAACATGTATGACGCTAAAGAGTAAAAAGCGGCGTAGGGGAGTGAAGAAACGTACCTCAACTTGGTTCACCTTTTCTGTAGGTATAATCTTAAAGGGTCGGCCTTTGCTGGTTTTCTATATAAAAGCTTGAAGTTTTGGGAAGAAAACGCGAACGACCATGAATGTATTGGATGACAAATGAAAGGTTACTCGACGCAACCCCCCCAATGCTTGACATTCTGACATATCCCATTTTTACGCGCTTAACCTGTCACCTACAGTTCATTTAATAATTCCTACTCCTGGTTTCGTGTTCTCAGTAACGTGTAGCATACTGCCAGAAAGTGAGCCTTCCATTGGGATTCTCTCATATTTTTTCATGTCGTTTTTTTTTCTCATACATATTTACTGTCTTTTACTTTCTCGTTCTTTTTTTCTTTTACCACTCTATCCGTCCCAGGTATCTTTTAAACATATATTTGCATGGCGCACGAGAGATTAAGAATTATGCATTTTTTTCTTGGAAAATTAATATTTTTGGAGAATTTTTGAACTTGTTTATTTTACACATTAATGCGTAAAAATGTGTCCTTACGTAAACTTCATCGCTGTAATTTTCTCATTTTTTTTTTGTTCTCTTCCTCTCTCATCGTGGATACTCGAAAAACTCCCATATTTTTATTGATTTTTCAATAATCAAATTCGCTCATTTTAAATGGTTAAAACTATTTATAATACCACGAAGATTTTGGGAAAACGTTCTTCGCTATCGCTATTGGAAACCTGCTGCAAAGGATCTTCGAAAACGTATAAAAGAATAAATTGAATTGAATGAGAATTTTTGGACGTTTTGGATGAATGAAGAGTTGTGGATACGCATTTCCTTTATACGAGAAAAGGATTCTTCTTTTTTATTATATTCGATCCTGGCTCTCGATTTTACTTGTGACGTCTCTTCTGGTACGATCGAAGAATTAGGAACAGCGACGACATTATTGCTTCCGTTTTATTCGTTCGTTTTTTTGTCCACAAGGCATTACATCAAAAGGATGAAAATTTTATTCCCAAGCTTCTTATCAAGAAGACGTTTGATTCGTTTTCTGAAAGGTTTACATATTCGATCATGCAAAATATCTGTATTTCACGTAATACGCCACACACCCACAATCTCTATGAGAAACTCTGTCGATTCGCTTTATAAATTGCTGTGAAAAAAGAAGCTCTACGTCAATAACATTTCGCAATTAATTCTCTCAACATCTCAAGAGAAAATTCGAACGTACCTATTGAATATATCATAGTAAATGTATAACCGTGAATTATGATTATATACATTGCTTCTACCATCATTTTATCATTAAAAAAAAAAAAATTCTTATGAATTCACCGTGCGAATAACACGTGAACCGCAATGGATCTTTGTCCCTCAAAGAAATCAATGATTCGTTATAACATGAATAGAATGCCGCTTGTCTTATCACATCATAAAAGCAGATTCAAAAGGGTGGTAAGGCTTTATTGATATCAGTACCTTAAGAACGTGAGACTTGAAAAGCCTTTTCCGACTAATGGAATTACTGAAAACAATACCGTTTCTCAGATGAAATTCAAAGACTTCTTATAAAGAGGAAACATAAAACAAAGATGGCGGCTTAATGATATTCGAACATACCTATAACGTGGAATTGACAACGAATTATCCAAAATTCCAGAAAAACGTAGAGCTTGAGCGAGAGAGGGGGTGGGGAAAGAGAAGGAAAAGCCAGAACATTAACAGTATATAATTGCGTCATCTAGAAGACTTCTAGCAACTATTTCACATTTCATGCTACGAACATCATTATGACGGATATCAGAATTCAAAGCCGTAAACATATCTGATATGATAGCATAAATCCAATGCTAATTAGTCAACTGAAGCAGAAACAAGTAGAGACGGCATATCGAATTTTTACAATAATAAAAACTCTACTCAATGAAGAAAAATGAGAATCTTTCAGTTTTGATTTTATTATTTTTTTTCAATTCTCCTTTTCTGCAGGTATATATCGTTTGAGAAGAGAATTCTAAATCGATTTTTCTTAAATTTCGAAAAAAATATTCCGTCGGCCCTCTAACGGTTAGCACAGTTATACCGGTACTGTGAAAATATGTCCAACATTAGGTATCCCCGATTTTCATTTCTATTTTGAGTGGCGCACCCTGACTACCTACCAATGATAATACTTAATATCCCAATTTCCTGCTATCCGTCAGACCGAGCATTGACGTAAATTGGAGCACATCTGCACACGTGTGAGATAAATGATTGCCCTATGTGAACCCTCCACCTCCTCCTATGTACTTACGTATTCACGTACATATACCTACCAATAGTATACATGATAAGCCGTTAGGTCTGGAGGGTCGAATACAAGGATATAAAAGAAAAATAAAATCAGTTTGATTTCTTCGATATCCGTACCATTCACTCGAAATGTCTTTCCCTCGATTCACACGAGACCTACGTATATTACATACATAGGATCTTCAATTATTAAGAGTTGGACGCGACCTGATACCTCCAAAATTTGGTTTCGCTTCCTTAAGAATAATTTAGCAGTAATGTAATTACCTGGTATTATGATTCATAGTACTTTCTGCAAAAACAGAAGTGCCTTATCTCCCCCTCTACCCGACTTTCCCAAACCCCTCATCGATATTGTAAAATTGCACCTGGCGCAGGAAACAACGTTTCCTATACAGAAGTCTCACGGGAATAATTCACACTGTTAATTATGTGCAAACCCAACTACTTCCACCGGTATTTTTGTATGGGACTTTACTTCTTTATTTTCCGTCACTTTTGTTGCTCTCTTGTGGTTTTTTTTTTTGCTTTTCCTCAAACTAGCCTTTTCCTTGGCATTGCAATGGCATTGCACTTTTTTGCCGATAAAATCCTTTCGGGTTTTACGTAAGCAGCTTTTCGCGAGAGGCTGGACTTTTCTTTTTATCGTCACTTCCGAGACGGCGTCTACCTTTCTTTGGATAATCGGCTGTACGGAGGTTTCTTTCTCGTTATAATTGGAAAGTCGATAACGTCAGCGTCGTGAATCGTCATATCGCCGAATCCCTGGAAAATCATAGAGAATCGCAAGAGGAAATCTTTTCATTCGAAGTAAAATATAAGAAATACTGTCAAATTTTATTATCCGGATATATTATACGGTCTGTGAGGACACTATAGATATATCCTGAATGGAATAAAGCTATAAATTCTCATGAATAATATATTGCACGTTATATAGATACTTTGTGCATACAACTTTGCAGAATAATTGGATTTGGCTAATATCAGGTTGTTAAAGTGTCAATAAATTGTATGTTAGATAATAGTATACCATAGTAATTTATAGTTGGTTAATAATATTTGAACTGACCTTAATTGAAGATGATTAAAATATTAAATTCACATACTGTCAACTCGTGCATCATTCGTGTAACCTCAACAATGGGCTTTCTGTCTGTACAATAGAATTTTTAAATATAATCGAAAACTCGAAAATCTCTGCAATGCAAATATCTGGTACAATGGAAAGTTTTCAATACTTTGTGTAAGCTTAATATATTCATACCCGAACGTCCACTTAAAACAAACCATTAAATCATACTTAAGCCAACATTGATAATTTCGCTAAACACGATAATCCCAAAGGCATTGCAAATTCATTTTCAAACATTATTATAAATAATCATTAAAACGCTCGCTTAAGGGGTTGCCACTCCGAATGGTTCACTCGACAAAAATATTATTGTGACGAGGTGTCGTCAATTTCCATCCTATCATTTTTTATATGATTTTTTTAATTTTCTTGTTTTTCCGGAAAACTCGGCTATTTACGTTTCTCGAGATGTCGCCCCGCACAATGAAGAAAGCCCTTTTCTTTAAACGCAGCCCGTTTTTCAGAGGCGACAAACCGTATCTGCCAGGTCGTCACCAAAAAAGAATAGATATAGGTGGGTTGATCGATGCGACCACGGATCTGACTATTGTAAATCGGTCGACCAGGGAAGGTGAGATATAAAGGAGTGGGAGAGTAGCAGAGGGTGAGACGCGAGACAGTATAGAAAACCGAAGCCAAAATGACGCAGGGAAATTTCTATCGTATTACATCGAGGGGTTGAACCACAATGAGATGTTTAGGACCCCACTGGCTTCCCTGATGACTCTGCAGAAGCTCGAAAGCCCGCGCGATTATCCCACACGGCAAATTCGACTCGTAGAATCTCGTGTGATGTCCCGCACCCTTCAGCCCCACTGCGAAAGCTCATCCCGCATATCCTGTTCTGACGGGCTTTTCGGGAAAGAATTTATTAGCTTACCAACTATGAGAAACTGTACTCCAACGTGGGGGAAAAAAATTCACAAAAAATCCAATATCCGCGAATCATTATGCATACTTGAGGATTTCTGGTTCCTCGCGATTCGCAAAGACAAGCACGTTGATATAGCTTATTTTATTTCTTCTTATAAAAATTTGTTTACTCGATAGCAGGAAAAAAGAAAATATTGCTAAGGATTCTCGCGGGCGCTACTACGACCTGGATATTAAGAACACGGCATATGGAAATATTGGCTCTGGTGACGATTTCCGTTCTTGAGGGATTGCACGACCCAGTAGTCAAGGTCTAAAACGCCTGGAGTGATAGACTCCTTCGTGAACGCGTGGGAACAATCGAAGCGCACGACTTGAAGTGAACTTTTTGTTTTCGGCCCCAGGAGCATATTTTATTCATACACCTTTGAATATATAAATACATATCCGCAAAGTCTCTCTCGTATTCCTATTGAGCTATTGAGCTTGCAGTCGGTCTCTGTGAACTTGAGGAGCATCAGAACGAAAGGAAAAGGTATGATAATATACGAAGAAACGAAAATCGCAAGCAAAAAAGACAAGTCAAACTTTTGCAATTGCAAATTTTCCCATAGGATTCAAATCTTTAGTGCACTCTAAATTTTTGCGGATCTTCATTCGGCGAATCTTGAGTCTACGTTAGCTAGTGCATACGTCATTTTTCTTCTTTGTTATTCTCAAATATACAGACATTAGGAACAAAGAGAGAAGAGATCTTTAATGAGAGATGCATTTTTCACTGCATTCGTGGAATATTAATTTTTTTTTTTCCAAAACTTTCTTTCACTTCTTATTGCCAAGTTCGTTCATATTCCGCGAAATAAACGACGACTTTTCCGCTTCTGATTCTTCTTGCTTCGCTCTCGGCCGCTCTTTTTCTTTAAATTTTAATGAATGCGAAACTCGCTAATGATCGAAACTTGCCCGGTAGAAAAAAAATAACTAGCCAATGCTATGCATTATTACAACGTCTAAACTAGATATTAAGTAACAAGCGTCAAAGTGATTTAAGACGCATTATACTTAAAATTAACTTTATTGTCATTCAATAAATACTCTTTGTAAGATACCAAGTTTTTATTCGTAAACTCTAAGAAGCTTTCTTACGAGCTCTTTCATTTTGCCACAATATATATTTGCATGAAAGGAAACGCGATTATTCTCCATATACAAAAGATCGTTAACCCATGCATTTCCTTTTTCAAATAATTAATACGTATCTGAAATAACTTAAAGAAATTTTCTTATGCATTATTAGTGTTTTCTCAACAGTCTCTTTAACGGCTTCGCTCGCTCGTAACGACCCGCCGAGTACCTGTTACAATGCGCCTTGGTACAAAAATAATTGCATCCTTAATGCCGCATTTAATCGAATCGAGATGAGAAGAGGGTATATCGAGCGATACAAATGTTACCGAGAATCTGGTTAAATTAATTGCAAGGACCCGCGCTATAAATGCTTCTGTCGCGTCTCAGTAAATGTTTTGAATAATACATCAAATCTTTAAGGACGTTAAACCGTCTCCATCTCGTTCGTATTTGTAATTCGTATTTCGTACGACACGAAATAACGTGCCGTATACAAGGAGAATGATGAGTTTACCTAAAACAACTTAAAATCCTCTCTAAGGTATTTCTCCAGAATCCATTTTCCTGGATATATTCAGACTGTACCTAAAAGAGCTTTGTGTTCTCTCATTCAACGCAAACACTTTTCAACGGTAGATTCCAAGACGAATAAGTAAAAACACGAATCTCAGGTACGATCGTTACTATATAAATATTCAACGGTACACGTGCTCGAGAAATGAAAAAAAAACAAACAAAGATCTACTAGCAATTGTAGCGGTAGCTCGAATGGCCCGCTTTTCCTTGGAGGACGAAGTGGGCTACTAATTGCCAGGAAAGGGGTGAAAAGTTTCAGTACGCGAGAACGTATTTCATTAACCGTGTGCACGATAGCTGCAATTAAGTCCAGTCCGCAGGTGCCAATTATACGACAATGAAGAAAGGTTTAGCAAAAGAGTAATACTAGGTAAGGGTGCTAAATGAAATTTGACCAGTCAAATATATCTCATTAATGACAACTGTACGAAGATAACTCCCCTGTACAATGGAGGTACAGGGGGGATGCTGTTGTTTTGCATACAGGAATAGAATAGTATTTACAGAATACTGTACTATATTATATATATATTACCTGGACTCCCTGTATAACTGCATACACGTACGTTCACCGTAGGTATACCGAATGCAACGCCAAGTTCGAAGCGTTACGGTGACGCCGCCATAAATAATGCCGAAATAGCATGTCCAACGTCCGAGCGATAAATCTAGATATAAACCAGGAGGATAAAATAAAGTTATGGCCAGTTCATGCAGTGATACAGACCGATAGTTTACCTAGAGTCCGGCTTTGACTGCTACAAGTAGTCCACTTGTTCTCTTTCCACCATTTTACCCACAGGCATCGGTACTGCCGCGAAAATGTATTATTACGTTGACACGGGAGCAAACTCGATTCCACGAAAACCCGGACACGTAGGTAACTCCCTCTCCCATGATGCATTGCTTCCATCCTCCGCATCCTCGTCCTCTGTGTTCTCACTTTTCGTACCCACCAAGAGGTGCCTTACCTGTCTGTGAATGGCAACCAGAGAATCTAGATCAACTCGTGAGATATGGACGATACATAAAGCCATATGCACGTGACATAAAAGTTCCAATGCTAGACGTGACGTCTAACGAGGAACGTGTTAGAAGTAGACTATATGTAAATCACGTTAGAAACATATTTGGTTGAGGTCTGCAAATCATTTGTGTTTGCCCAGCAAACTATTCGTTACTAGAGAAAAATTTATGTAGATATACACGGTATACCTGTATATGATGAGTACGTGATGTACGATGCAGTTGAAAATTTGTATAGAAACGTATTTGTGCTTTTTCATTTCATGGCCGAGATAAGACGAACGTTCTTTCGGCAAGGACCAGTTGACCATTTTTCCTTCGGGCAGTTAGTCGTAAAATGTCAAATTATCGAACTGAATTACAGTTAGTCCTACTACCCCAACAAGTTTCCGAGTACCTCCCAAGAGACCACAACTCTTACTGGTTGGACATATTGTGGGCCAGGGGTGAAACGGGACGGCAACTTTTTATCCCGTAAGTGCAAACCTGATACGCCCTTTCACTGTGTATTTTCAGATATGCATATCGCGTTCAATTGAATGTACAGTACATATGCATATACAGGTATATATATATATGCATCGTATAAAATTATATGTATTTAGGCGACTTTACGCATTATTACAGACCAAGCGAAGTCACACGCTTGTCCTTTTCATTCGGTTCACCGCACGTAGCCACCTAGCGAATAATCGTGAAAACATTCAGGTACTATATATATATAGGTATACCTAACCTACAAAGACGCAACTAATGCGAGCGACGAGCCCTTTCGCACAATTAATCGGGAAACTCGCGGATTAACTGGATGAGTCCCGTGGGACTACTTTTGTGAGAAATTTCAGTAGTAGAGAAACTTTACTCGGGGCAGGAAGGGGGAGTTGAATAGAGGGTTTGCAGGTTGCTACGCGCGTCGTGATTTCTGGGGGGGAGTGAGGAGTTTAAGGGCTGCTCGTTAGAGCAACGCGTACGGGCATTTAATAAAATTTTCAAGGAAGAATAAATCTTGTTACACACTGTCACTGGAAACAACTCTTTTCACCCTTCACTCTTTTTTCCAAGATTTTACTTAGTTTCTATTAATATTTAATTTTATACGGCGTATGAAAAGGAAAGAGTGATGAATCCTGAAGCTTGTAGGTGGCCATGAGTGATGTCGGATTACGTACCTGACCTAACCTAACTTATATTCACTACTCAAATCAGATGACAGCACTCAGTTGGAAGTTTTTTCGCGAACGCAACACTCGACGAGTGTGGAAATAAAATTTGTTTCTCTTTTTCCATTTGGCTCGAGTGGCTCGCAATTAGTGCTATTATACAGTGGCACATCGCTACCTTTCGCTACTAAATAAACGAGCTTTTTAATGAAATCTTTCCAACCATTGAACCCACGCCCTATGATAACCAATTGACCCTCAATTGGGACCAGCTAAAATCTTGTAGGCGGAACGAGATACGAGGTCGTGTAAAACCGCTGTGTCGAGCGTAAATAATAATGACCTAAAACCAGCATGAATACTCAGTCGTATATTACTTCTCGTTGGTTATCCGTATGGGGAGTAACTATGACTGATGGCAATAATTAAAAAAAAAAGAGAACGTCAAACAATCAGAAGTATTAAACGCGATTTTTACAGAATAAATTTTTAACCTACTTCGTAGCACGCTTTGCTTCGTCACGATGGCACTTTAGGTACGATCCGATTAACGAGATTGATTACACTGTATGATTTTACGGAGCATACATTGTGATATTCCTGATCGAATAAATATACTAATAATAATTAATTAATGAAGTTCTTCACAGGCTGCGATATTACAGAGCGTCATGAAGTGCAGTGGAATATATTGCGATTAATATTGATTGAGTATATTAAAGGGAATGAGACGGCAGCGTCAGAATAGATGGCGATTGAGATTCAGAGAATTCGACGAAATCGATAATGGTAGATAGAAATCAGTATAATGGCGTTCGATCTCTATATGAGTAATCTGCGCGGTAATGCCGAACGGCTATAAATCCACGAGAAATCTCTATACTTTCCCAGCGGGACTTACCCCGCCCGATCCCGGAAAATTGTTCGCGGTGAAACTGCGCTTTCGCCATTTTCTCCATTTTCACAGCATCCTCGCCTGTCGTCGACGTTATCCCATCGTTAATTTTCCGCCCTGAAATTCAACGGCAGCGTCTACTGCTATTGTCGACAGCACTGTCCGGTCAACAGTTTGGTTATGTAGCGTTGACTAGTTGCAATGAAAAGAAGCTAGATGGCAGTTTCAAGAATTAGAGTTTTATGAACTCGTACATAAACTTCTATCAAGTTAATGCTCGGGTCTGATTTTACACATATTTAGTTCATTGTATATCTAGGCATTAAATACGTAGCATCTACCAAAGACTTCCGTCTTACGGGTTTCAAATATTCTCGAAATTGTGCTTACACGAAATTTGCGTTCTTAATGCCTGAAGATTCTCGTGCGTGAAAAAAGAAAGCTGTTTTATCGATTGTGACATTATATTATAACCTAAAAGAACATAGAACGAGGCACACGTTCCTCGCAACAAATAAAATTCTTTTTTCAATAAGTGAATAAAAAGAACGAAGTTTTGTGTGTGCGTTATTAATCTTACTGGCTTCGACAGGCAGCACTGGAATCTCAGGTACGTATAAAGTTACTTCTAAATTATACGCAAATGAACATAATTTCCTTGAGCGCCAATATACCAACACAATTACCATGATTTAGGAGGATCTTGAAGGAATGGTATGGCTAATATTACATTCTCGTTAGCAGGCAATTTCAATGTCTGTTCTCTCGTACGTATCTATAGTATAATTTGATTGTAAGCCTGTCTGTTACGAATGCCTTCCTCTCAATTCTTTTGTTCTCCTGCGCGGAAGCCTTCCTCTCTAGCAAAGTGTTTCCGAGTTTTAAAACGCACATCCCGTTATAAGCATCGAGTGAAATTTCAGTTAAAATCATATATGTAACACGTGTACTCTTGGCGTTAAACAGCAAAGCTCACTCGAGGCTTATATGCTTCTTGCGTGGCTCAAGTGGCGCGGTCCTAGCAGCTAGGCAGCCAGTGTACACAATACTTAGGCAGCCGGGCATTCACTTGGTGCTGGCGTATATTATTGTATATCGTGATTTTATATACGTATATAAAATAAATTAATGAACCATGCAACTAATAGATATCGTTGTCCAGTTGGCTGCGGAAATGCCAGACGTAAAAATTCGGAACTCACGCTTTATAATTTCCTGAACCGACCTTATGAAAAGAAACAAAGAAAAATGTGGATATATAAATAAATGCTTTTAAATTTTCTGTCAGTTACCTCTATTAAAACATCAGACAGAGGGTTGTCAATCCTCATTAAAGGGATAAAGTAATCTTTTTATCACCGGCAAAGTAGTCAGTGATAATACATCTATCTATGCAAATTACTTTTTGGACGTAATCCACAAATTGACAATAAAAAAAAAAAGATAGCACTGCGGACGCACTTTCAAGATACGCAAGGGGCCTATAATGAGTAGTCCGATACAATTATATTCGCAATGGTGGGGAATGCGTAATTCTAAGAAATACTTCTCCTACAGTCCCAACTGGAGGCTTATAACCAGATTGGACTGTAATTAGTTGCCGGCTTCTCTGCAGCCACAGTCAGCGAGTACAAACTGTTCTTGCCGTACCAGTTAATAATAAAGTCCATGGCGTAAAGCCAAGTAACACTGAAGGGTTACGCAGCCTATATAACCAAGGCTATAGCTACCCCTTGCCAAACTGGGAATTTCGCGATACCTCCCTGGCCCGCCTAGGATAACCCGCCGACAAGAGATTTACGTAAGAACGCAGTGATTATATTTTCGATCAACAATGTTGCCGTGTAGACGTAGTTTCAAAGCTGAAGAATGCCGAGATGGAATTTGATTTATTCCTTTTCAAAGGATTCCAGATCGAACAGCCTTGCGAGATCATGCGTGATTCCATTCGAAAAGGCTTTTTTACGCTCAAATAATATTCGCAATATACGATGCTACGATTTTCACGCGTCATCGTGTACACGCAAAAAATATTCTCGTACTCGAAAAATGCGCTCAACAATATCTTTATAAAAGTGTCGTATATCGAGATCCATCGGAGATCAAAATTCAAGCAGGATCCTCTCGTACAGAATTAACGATAATTTTTGCATCGCTGAATATACCAAAAGTGTACAAGGTGAGATAAATGCATTTATGCATATATGTATGCACGTAGCTATTGCACATCACACCAAGTTTATGTTACATGTGTAGTAGACATGGCCAAATGTGTGGCTGATTCACCTTCGGCTTTCAATGAGCACCGCTTCGTATTCTCAGTTGGTACACGGTATGGTTACTTTAAAGAGGAACAGAAAACAGAACGGTAGCTCATTAGCGGTAACAGGCAGCAGAGCAAGAGAGGAAGCTCGTTATCCATAGATACACAAGCTCCTATATGTACCGTCTTCGTAATCCATAGACTTGCAAAGCTACCGTCGAGCTAGACGCGCCATTAAAAAGTCTGTTAATTTATTGCGACTTTTCACTCCAGACCGTTCCATCTATATACGTCTGCTTTATCATATATATATTTTATATATACATAATTATTCAGGACAAACGTACTAACGGAAGATAGTTTTATTTTAAGCAATTAAGTGGGATGCTATGTTTGTTTTTATTACAGATATTCTGTCTGATTATTACATAATTCTTGTTCCTGCAATCCATATATTATCAGAAGCTAGAAAACTTTGCGAATATTTTTATGGATGTTACGTTTTTATAAAATCAAAAAAAAAAATATTTAATTCATATATTAATTGGCAAAGAGCTTTCTGGCATTTTTACAGTATATAAATTGTAATGAATTTTGAAAAGTTTTCAACTGATTCTCTACGGTAAGTTTCTGCGAAGCTAACGATAGCCGGTAATCACACAGTGGATGATTACCTGAAGCAAGACTTCCTGCTGTGCATAAACTCTATATAATAGAGAATGAAATAGGTAAGATTGTATCGTCTTAGAAGAAACTCCGTAAAGGGTAAACATTATCCAGGAAGGAGCCGACGGGATGATCATCCAGAATTGGCTAGCGCAACGTCCACACTGTGAAACTTTACGAGACTACCGTGAAGACAGGAAAAACCAGGAATGCCTTCTAATTCGTTCTTAATGACACGGAGAACTTTAATGGTCCCCGGAGACATTGCATCTGTCGTATTTTTCTCTGTACGATGTAATAATGGCTATCTTATATATCCAAGCAGACGTGCTTTACCTATTACAGGACAATAAACCGAGCAATGACAAGTTCCGAGAAAATCAATGATATCATCAACTAGAAACAGTATAAAGTATCAAGCGGTCACGTATGTGCCTGCTGTTAAAAACACACGGTCAGACAGGACAGATCAAATTATATGGGATGCTGCAAGGAACTTGAAACGGTACAAGCACTTTTATTGTAATTATAAAATTACTACAGGCTGCTGTGTACCTGTGTATATTTATTTCAATGGGTATATTCATTTCAATGGATAACAAGAAGAGTCCTTTTTTTTTATACGAGTTATATTATATTCTCCCAAATAATGTACAGTTTTAATATTTATTTGCTCTTTGTAGGTGGGTATGATGTGCAGTTTTTATGGACAGTTGGGAAAACATGAGGAACGGGGCTGTGGGAAATAGAAGGCAATACGTTAATGAGGTCAAAAATGAAACGGATAGAGTTATGTTTAATGCACTGTAGCACATGGATACCACAGTTATTAATTTATGGTGCTTTCCGTTATAACTGTGGATATATAACTTTGGAATGTCATTGCTGTATTATTGCATCATTGTTTGATATCATGTTTAGAAATTAATTATATTTTATTTAGCTATTTAGAGAGTTTTAAGTATCTATCCCTGTAATTATTTCGGCTTATAATTATATTTAAATTAGTAATTGGCAAGCGATTTATGTATTTACAATATTGGCATTCAGCAAGAATACCCTTTACTGACGTAATAACAATGTCCTGTATACTATTATTCTCGTGAATTAACAAATTTGCAAAACAAAAGCTCTAAAATTAGGGCGCGATTATAATTTTGATTGCACAAAAACGTATAATGTATATATGTATATAGTTCAGGTACCTTTATGGATGATACGACTATAACGGCGTTCGATTTTACGTCGGCAAGTTTCACGAATATCACAATATAAATGTAATCGATAATCAACGTGTCAGTTTATACACAAAAATCACGTAATACTTTATTTTCTTGGACAGACATTGCAATTCTTCGGGCAACACTGAAATTGTGCGCGGTGCCACTTTTCTAAGATTCTGACAACTTCCCGATACTTCTGATACGTCCGCTTGTAACGAGGTTATCAGAAATTTCTTTCAAAATGTCCAGTCTAGAGAGTCTACGACTGCAGCATTGGCAACTCGATTTTCTTTTGGATTACAAAAAAAATCGATATAACAAAAAACGTAAAAAATTATCAAGCGAAACATTAGTGACGTTACGCGAATTTCTAAAAAAATTATTATAAATGGAAAAATACTTTTTTTTTTGCATATTTATTCAAATTCCATATGACAATTACAATAAAAGCAGTAACGGTATGGACGACAATAAATTTCAATAGAAAATGCTAGAATTACTTGATAAATGTGTCACATGCTGACGTAATGAAAATGGAATTCGTACCTTTTAAAAAATACGCGTTTTTTACGCTAACAGGTAGCAACAAATATTCGTAAAATTATTTGAAAGCAAATATCCAAATTAACAATAAAGCTATCCTCAGAGCTTACACGTATTTTCCCATTAAAACAACGTATCAATCCTCTTTTTACAACAACATTAATAGTCGATAACCACTTATAACAGCTACTAAAAACAGACATAGCAATTTCCATTAGTACGATATAACGTGCATATTTCTATATTTATATTCATATTCACAATAGCACAGCGCCTGTTCAAGTGTCAAGGAACACGTACCCATGTCGAATATTCAACATGAAACTAGTTGACACGGTATGACTTTTAGCAGCCGCCATAAACGAATAATTTGAAACGACCTATAGCATACGCTTATACGTTTGGTAAGCCATACATATTTCCTAAGATATATACGAAAAGCCTAGGTGAACACATAAGGCACGTAACTTAAATAGGTCTACTCTCTCTCTTTCTTTCTCTCTCTCTCTATATATATATATTTTTTATTTACATATATCCATACTATATGCATTGAGAAACTCGAGGATTTTCTTCGCTCGGATTCCCTTACAAAAACCATCCCCTCGATTGTGCCGTGTACAGTGGAAAATCGCAACAATTTGTCTTTCATATGTATACTATTCTGCTTTCTAGCGAAAAGAGAATACGGTCTTATGAAAGTAGAAGGTATAACCGATATGGCAATGTGAGTTTTCTGTAAATGTGTGCATCCGTCAAGAATATATATTTATATATACCGTTATATGGATATTTGTGTATATAGATATACAGTATGTGTATAGATATTACATGCATGGTATCCAGTAGCATAAGAGATGGTAATCGAACCACCGAACCACTCGCATAGATTTCATCGTATGCGACTGCCTTCGGGGATTCAAGGATAGTTCGAGGGTAACGTCTGACAACCCTCTAGTAGATCGGATGGGAATCAATTTCAAGAAGAAAGCACGATTTGTCAAGGATTTTTTTGTTATTTTATACATATATATGTATTTTGTCATTTGTGAATATTTTATTTTTTAAATTTGGTATAAATATATGTCAAATGTCTTTCCGTTGCGTTATCACTGAGGAGATGTATGGCCTTGACAAAAGTGTAGAACCAGAGGCAACAATTTTTTTGTGTAAATACGATTCCGAGTGTGGTAGAGATTTTGTACTGATTAATGTATCAAAAATTGTATCAAGTATTTCTAAAGTCGTATCTCATAAGATTCATATCGCGCAAAATTGCAGGAGGGAAAATTTAAGGCTCGCGACGTTGCCTCCATTTGTCGGCTATTCTTTGTCTTGTTTTGTTTATAGTAGTTTGGGAAATCGAAATAAGCCAGATTCCGTAGGAAACTCTTGAGACGAAACGGAAGGTGCTGTGGTTATAAATACGGATGAACCGAGCTAAGTTCCTAATCTGTAAAATTCAAATGAACTCTAGGCTAACAGAATTGGCGAAAGTGAAACTTCATCTAAAACATAGTAAATAAGTGAAATAGTTAGGTTAGCACTAGTAGCCAGAGAGGATAGAGAAAATGCAAAATTTATCGTGAAATTCGAGTCGCTGACATCCTCCGTACTGGTATTACTTCTATTAGCAGGGAACGACGTCCTCGTGTAACGTGGCGAGAGTCGTTGACGTCAAAACGTCAGAGAACCCAGAAGAGGAGAGTATAAGCCGTTAAGGGATATCATCAGGGTGAATTCACTGGATAAAACATATATAGAGAGAGAGAGGGGGGGAGATGCTTTTAATCGCGAAACCGGATAATCCACTTCCAGACTAGTACATTGACGCTAAACCACTTCAATTAGTAAGATGTCCGTGTCAATAAGCAATGGATGATAATCTTGTGTGGTCGACAAATGCATCCAATGCAAATTCGTCGACAGCCAAACTATTCTAATAATAGATATAATATTAGTCGACTTAATCTGGATAATGGTAAGAGGATTATCAGAGGATTAGAATTTACTTATCACGCAAGACTATAGGAGTCAACGTTGACTTAACATCTGATTATACGTATTTAAAGGTTACCGTACACGATCGACGGCGGGAAATTCAAATCGTAGACACTTTGAAGGAAGTTGTGCTCGTTACTCTGATCCAAGCGCTTCCTCCTTTTATATACCTCTGTACAATATATACTGCTCTTTAGTATTCAGCAATCTCGTGCTTCGAAACACTTCACCGGATTATATACCTATATATACGTTCATAGGTTATGTGAGGGAGTGTACTACGTTATGCATATACATACAGTATACTTATAAAGTGGAAACCGGAAGAGGTATCGAGACTAGACAGGCACGTATGTATATGAGATAAAATATATATAGTATCTGAATACATAGGTACACACTAGGTATGTACACATCGACTAGGTAGAGAATTTAGATAGGCGGATATATGCATCCTCGTATGCACTCGACGGCTACGTGTTCACCAAAAGGATAAATGCACGGGGTGGGATCGTGACGCAGAAGGGTATTTCTAACAAATGATTCTTTCTCCTTGCATTTTTCAGCATTTGTTTATTCAGTGTCAAGAGACTTGTTGGCTGGTTGGGTCAGCGCCAAACTCTGGTATTGCTTCATAAATCCTATCCAAGAAAGTCCTACATCATCTCGTATTGTGTCGCAAATAGTGGCGGCGCGTACCAATAATCGGATACGTCCCAGAAGATTTATAATGTCCTCCAACTAGCGAGACGGTTTATTCTGGCGAATCACTGGGAATCACGTAGACGAGCTGAACGACCGTTTAACTGGCAGCGTGTCTGGCCGTGATTGGATTATGAGGTTATTTTTATTACAGTTTCAAAAGTACTTGTGATTAGTATACGCATGGATTCTTTATTTCTTATTGTATCTTTTCTCTTCCATTTGTCTATGATGCTAGTATTGCTTTGATCTCTTTCTTTTTTTTTAATACCAAATTCTTTGTTTCCGGTAAGAATCAAGAAAACGTAAAGAATCTCTTGCGTGACGCATTGTGGGGAACACGTGAATTATCGAGAACCGTTTCGACGCGGAACTTTCTCACTCTTATTAGATAAATCGCTCCCATTCTTGGGCTTTATTGAAACGAATTATCCACGTTATTAGTTGCGAATGTGATATAATTGTGTGGAGCATTGGATAACACTTGCATTTTGTTATTCTCAATGATTTTCTTACGTGCACCTATGTGTATGGGCTTTTCGATGGGAATAGCAAAAACGTAAGACGTTCACGCAAGGCTTCGTCGAAATTGAATGTCTTTGAATCTTCCTAATCTCTAATATTTCTTTATATGATTTTTGATTTTGCTTCTAAAAAAAAAACGAATAACAAAGGTTTCGATAGAACTGGAATATACCGAAGACCTATAAATACGAATCATACATATTTTGCATATTGCTTTCTTAAAGTTTATCCTCGTTCAACCAAAACTACGTAATAATTATGCATTACATATAATTATCGATAAGAATATTTAATTGAAAAAGAATTAAACAAAAATATATCTTTTTACCAAATGAAGCAGTCTTGTGAATCATGAAAAATCGTTATCAGTCACTGAAAACAATATTGACCCGTCAGTCATTATTATTAATAAAAATAATTCCTTATGACACAATCAAGCCTGGTTCGCATTACCACAATAATAATGCTCGACTCGTTTTTCGATTGAGAAGCTCCTTATTAGAAAAATAAGGAATAAATATACTCATCTTCCAATGATACGTCATTTAATTCGAACTAAACTCTACATGTTTACTTTCGCCAATGATATTATACAGAAGAATTTAATATTTTCATCCCGCTATAAGAACCCTCCTTAAAGGTCCACAGGATAATGGCTGCCGTCACTACAAAGAAAGCTGTGCAGCCACTGTGCTATCACTGCGATCAGCTAATCCATCAAACTGTATACAAACAATTGTTTTAACACAAGTCAACAGAGTGTCGCTCGAAATGGACATCAGCCTTGAAGAAATTTCGCTGTAAGAATAAACACGTGGTATAACCTCAAAAGAATCTAATACATAGTTGCAGCCGTAAAGTCACTCGAACTGACGAACATTTTTATCGCATTTAAATCCAATTTTATTTATTCGTAAATTTAGCCGTATACCTGATAACATTAGACGAGAGACTTCGTAGTCCATTTGTGAGAACAGCAAAAGTACGCCGTTTTATGTGCCTTAGCGTCGGAGCTGGCGAGCTTACGGTGTAGCAAACAAGATAGACCGTGTGTTAGTTTGATAAATGCGATAGCAGCTATGAAAATGAGATCCTTGCCGACACCCGGCCAATTCAACCTCAACGAAGACCCGAGATTAGCAACGAGCGGACTGGCGGCTACAGATAAAGTGATTACTTTCAGTACCCGCTCTCATTCAGATCCTTTCTTTTAATTTAGCCAGTCCTTTTAAAGTCCCTCGGGGTACGGCAGTGATAAAATTAAGCTCTGCTTTACCAAAGATTTATATATACACTCTCGCCTTTATATGCACAGCTTTTCTACTCCGTATTCGTATTTCAGTATTGTGAACCGATGATAAATTGTATTACGTGACTAGTGTATACTACATATACAGGATGATTCAGAACTAAGACAAAAGCTTTGCACCAGTGTATTCGTGACGACGAAACGAAGAAGAACCCGTTTTTTTAAATGTCGTACGGCAAGTAGTTTCCGAGCTATTATAGGTTTAAAGTGAACCTATCAGGCGTCAGATCCAATGGAAATGCAGAGTCATCAAATTGAGAGATGTTTTCAGAGTGATTTTTTTTTTTTACTTTAATCGACGAAACTATTGCTAAAATCTATCAGAAACTGGAGAACTATGCTGGATGCCTTTAGGATATGCCTTTGGATAGTTTTAGGGAAAGTCTTAACGCGACTTTGAACTTATTCTCATGTACATAGAAAAAAGATATAGAAACAAAAACTGCGTGCAGCTTGACTGAGGACAGTTTTGTGTGAAAATTAAACATCTGCATTTGTTTGTCGAAAATTTCTATTCGCTCTGAGAACATCTCCCAGTTTGATGACTCTGTATTTCCATTGGATCTGACACCTGATAGGTTCACTTTAAACCTATAATAGCACGCAAATAACTTGTCGTACGACATTTTTTAAAATGGGCTTTTCTTCGTTTCATCGTGACGAATACGCTCGTGTAAGCTTCTGCCTTAGTCCCCTGAATCACCCTGTATACGTATACTATGTATAGTGTATCCTATTTACGTTTGCGTAAAAACCTATTTGTTACTATTAAACGAAATTGTCTCGCTACTTAATTTGAAACAAACACTCGTTATCGCTAGGTAGGTCAATATTTCTTGAGAAAAAGGAATAACCAAAAGGGATAATAGGATTATTGTGGACTAGTATTACGGTTAATGGACGCTTAGTTTCAAAGAGAATTTTAGGCTGCTATTATGAATTATGATTCGTGGGAGAACGTGTTCGCTGGTAGATATTAATATTATGTATATTTTAGGATTTTTGAAAGGTTAACTTTTGGTTAACGTTATAACGTATAATGGTAAAGGTCCAAGCGTATAGTCATATAATAATGTGTTTGTTCATTTAATTATGGTATAGCTATAGTAACGACTGCCTTAGTAAAAAATTCATTATGAAAATCAAAGACCGGTCAGGGTCATAGTTGGGTCTACTTATGTTATTTATACATTAGGCAGTCACAAGGGAGGAATAGTAGAACAAGCCATTATCCCTTTATCGATTTGTTTCCACCAGCCTATAAAACATGAAAAGCAGACGAGGTTTAAAACGAAGTAAAAAAAAGAGAAATAGCAAAGAACTTGAAAAAAGTCGAATAACCTTTGACGTATTTTCAAAAAAAAATCGTTTGTGTCTGACGCAATTTACGTTCAAGGCTCCTTGAATGTAACACATGCAAATTCCAAAATCTGATTTTGCGCGACTCCTTGTCGACTCCCTCATTCAAGCTTCAGGGTTTTAGTTTTCAAGGAATCGTCCGTTCGTGAAAGATGGCGCCTCAAACACGTGTCTTTAACAAAGGAATTTTCGCATGCTTCGTGGCTATCATAAAACCATTACAGTACTTACGTATTTCTTACATACTAGACTGTATTTTAAATTATAAGTGACGTAACGAATAAAAATATTATCAACTATAATCAATGTCTAATAATTGTAACAATGTAATTAATGCATAAAATCCAGTGTCTGATCTTGTACATTAACCACAAAATGTCACTCTTGAAACTTTGGACAGTGCCACGGAAAAGAAAAAAAAAAGAACAAAGCCAAAGAAAAGTACCTTTTTTTACAATCCTTCCACAGCGTGTATCTGATTTATATAGTTTCGATAAACGGTTACCCCCCCCCCCCGACAACTGTTACCAGGAATTTTCAAGGCTGAGAATTGCCCATGGAGCAGCATTGGCGCTGCGATAGGTATTTTGCTCACGAGAAATACCTAGTCCGGCGTTACCTAACCTAAATCTCATACCAAATAAAACTCACCGTACATCGTTGAACCACTGTTTAATAAGCAGCCGCGTTAAATTGCACTACTGCAAATTAAACTTTTCGCCAATAAATCCCACTGGCAAAAAAGCAATCCCTTTTTCGCAACGCTCCTCCTTGCACGAGGAGACAGCAGCCTAGGAAGTGGTTCCCAGAGGACGGAAAGAGACTACGAGCTAGTTCGTATTTCCAATTGCTAAAGTATTCTGACAATGCAAAGAGCAGCAGTAGATACGACTATTGTTAACCAGACCATATAAAATACCTGACGAAGAGAGAGAAGAGCAGTGGTCATTTATTTTTATTTACGAGAACAACTCACTGGCGCAGTATTCATATTGTCATTGTCGATCCAGTTACAGCCAAATAATCATAATGCAAAATTATTATGAACCACCATTAGTTCCTATGCGCATGTTCTATATCAAAGTACTATAATCTCTATCGAACTATATATACAGTGATACTCGTATACGTTAAAACTCAATGCTTTTACATTCACACGTTGACGTCTTGTTTATTTCAATGTTTTAACACCCAGCGTTATCCTATGATGAACCAATGGATACGCTAGTTCAACGTAATGGCCGTGGACGTCGATTCGCGATCGCTTTGTCATAATTGTACTATCTGGCACGCGATTCGTGCACGATGTTTTCATTTTTCACTGTTCGATTTACATTCGTTCATCTACGTGAGTGGTATAGCGGGTGACGAGGAATGATTGCGCAATGCTACTCCCATATTGTATTCCTATTAAATAAAACCTACAGATATCGCGCGACATGTATATCATATATAAGTTCTCGGTCGCAAGCATGTTGCATTTTATTTTACATTTTTAGCAGTTATGCTCTTCACTGTACGTAACGGAGTGCAGCTATAAACGTCTTCTTTATGCAATAGGTATTGTCCTCTTTTACGTAGTACAATGATATATATGGTATTTGAAAGTACGCTATTGTGTAACTTATCAATATTCGATTTGTCGATTTGACTGGTTGACATTTTTTAATATCGTTTTATCGTTTGAAAATTAAATATTTATATGCATTGTGACGTGATTTTTCGATTCACGCTCACAAAAGGGCCGTAGTTACCGATTAGATAACATTCGCGATTGGCTAACCGATACCGAGTCGTCACCCGGTGTAGAGGTTATGCTCTCGGCTAGTTCAGGTTGAGATAGACGAGAGTCGGCGTGTTCGAATCTGCCGTGAGGAAAAGACCCGAGGGTCTGGGTAGCCCGGCAGAGGAGAACACCCGACGAGGCGTCTCCGCGGATCGGCGGAAGCCCGGGTGCAATACCGGTGCCCCAAAGAAGAAGGGCACAGGGCTGAAGAACGGGCGGAGGTAAGGGTTATGGATACGGGCAAGGGAGGAACCCCAAGGCCCCGGTTAAGATTTGTAGTGCCCTGTTTTCGCCCTGTGTCCAGGGGAAGCGACCGCGGAGGACCTCCGAGATTGTTACGCTACTGATTAGAGAAAAGATGCTCTCGCTATAGTTGAGGGGAGGACTCGGGTAAGTGCGCTGTAGTTATCGGATAAAGGATCTCGACCAATCAGATTGATTTGTTCCCGAAATTCACTGTTGT
>JARPRG010000409.1:1042555-1065209 GCA_031001745.1 Hartigia nigra
GATGCATGAGCGGGGGTGGACGGCCGAAGGTGACGTTTTACCGATATCGATCTCGCGTGGTCAGAAAATACGTCACAGCATATACACGGTGGGGATATTCGTTAATTTTGAGATTATTCATAAAGCTTATAAATAGTTAAATTTTTGATATCTGACTGTGCGCAATTTACTTGAAGGTTATGATGAGAAATAATAAAGATTAAAATAAAAGTGATAAAACAGCTTCGCTTTAAGCCGACGATAGTGTCTCTAATTGTAATGATATTTTACTAGGATTCTAGAAGGAGCTCTTACTGTATTACGTTTTCGTACAAACGCTTTCTCGTTCTTTGGTACACTCTCGCTAATTGCTATATTTGTCAGTATTATCCTGGGTTATTTTTCTACTTTATTTCTGTAACGGGTGAAGCCACGCTTTACCTTAGTTTACATTTTCCTTTCACCTTACGTGATATTTCCTTATGAAGCAGAGAGTCTAGTTATAGCGTTTCGGTGTATAACGACATAGAAAAAACATTATTGTTATTATTATATCAGCTTTACGGAGAATATATTGACAATTTTTCCAAGTATAATAATGGATTTTCTATCGCTTTGATCTCAACCGAACACGCTATACGATCGTACGTATTCTATCGAGGGATTGTATTATCTCTTTGGTAGTGCTTTGTGAAATGCCATGTACACTCATGATAATAATCATAAAAAAATCAAGGAGCGCTCGAAAAACGACAGATTAATTTTATCGTGTTATAACGTATGCGATACGAGTGAATATTTGTAGATTAATATTTAAATCGTAGAGAAGCTCTGTGAATTCGTAAAAGTTCATTGACTATCCAAAGTACCGTCTGCGTTCTTGTCATTAAGGTAAACTAGAATTTAGTAGAGGACTTTAATTAATAGGGTAGATTGCCCGCAAGTTCACGTATTTCACGAGGTAAAATGCTGGGTTAATTTAAGGATCTAAAGGGATGAAAGGTGGATATAAGGAAACTAGGTGAAAGTGCCTATAAGGTGGATAGAAGATAGGAGACGCTGTGAGGTTGGAGGGTAAGAAGTGAGAAGGAAAAAAAAAAGTGGACTAAAGCGGGAAGAGGTGTAATTGAAAGAATTAATCTCACGGCAATTTTCGAGGATCAGTCTGTAGAGATACAGTGGGGGCGAGTATACATATAGGATGGAAGACTCGTGGATCCTGGATGCTGGCTGGGTGCTGGGCGTTCAAGGCAGGTTCGCATTGTGAACGTCAGAGAATAGCGAGCGCCGAGCTGTTGACATGTCGGCCTATTATACCTGGCAGCTTTTATCTGACAAAAGAGGCATTTAAGGGGTGAAATTGTAAATTCAATTTCCTATGAAGATCCGCTGTATACGCGGCCTTTATACGGTCCACGGCGTCGCATAATCGCCAGGGATCCGTTGACGTCCTCCGCGTCTTTTTCATCTGCGAGCTTGTTTTTCCATTTTTTTTTTTTCTTTCTTTCGTTCCTCTTCTTCAAACATTCCCCCTATTTCTCTCCATCTACGCTTTTTACCGTCTACTATATTCCTTTCGTGAGCGCCTAACTCGTTAACTGGGGATAAGCGGAGATGCTATCGGCTACAGCCTAAATATAGCGAAATCGAAACGCACGAGAATTCAAAACGCACGAGGATTCGAAATAGCTGTTCCGTATCCGCCATCTTGGATACGTAGTAACCTTATCCGTGTCCCGTTTAATTTGCATCTCTGCTCCTCTCCTGATTTTGTTGTCGTTACTCGTCGAGCTGCCAAAGGAAAATCTGAGATGGGTTTTCTTTCAGTTAGTTTAGATAAACAAACGGAAAATGTCACTTTGATTTATTTAAGTATATCTTACGTATCAACGCTGTGAAACTTGATCCGTTTAAATTCATTATTTAAAGGTTCTAAGTATTTACTAAGTAATAAATAGATAAACAAATAAATAGAAATAGAAATACTTACCGGTAAGAAAGAAATATATACTTTGAGATTGAAATTCCAGCAGGAGCGGTCAGTGCTATTTTTCAATAAAACGGATAAGGATATTACATTCACACTGAGATAAAACCAGTAGATAGTATGGTATATCAAAGAATTTGTATTACGCCATTTTTCTTCGTCTCTTTGTTGTTCCTCGCAAATTACAGGAAAGTAGGAATTAACGTCCGCTTTGAAAAGAGACCGATAAAGGATCAGGAAGATAGCCGGTAACTTCAGGACGTCGAGTGTCGTTCTCACGAAATTAGACAATATGTCTTCGGGACGCCCAACGTAAATTGTTTACCGAAAAAGGATTACCTAACCTCACTCTTTCCGTCTCATACCGTATATCCTACTCGCCACAAGTTCGGCATTTTTAGACCAGGCCAAACCCAAGCAGCCCAGCTTGGGCCGTTTCGCAAACTACCCTCTAGGAATTTCGTACCTCTTGAATATATTCATGATTTGCCTCCATGCTCGTGAACCAGCCGTACTTTAAAATCGAAGCGAAATGCGCCAAGCTAGAGAATTTTATGCAGTTGCCAGTCTCCCTGGTTACCGCTGGTGGAGCCCGTTTGGCCATCTTTAAATATTTTCTGTATTTTCACACTGCAATCTTTCATAAACCAGTAAAGCATCTACAGCTACAATTTATATTCGTCAATGTAAAAGTTGGAAATTTTTCAATTTTTTAGGTTAACACATCTTCTTTTCCGTTCTTGTCATTCGTATCACTAAGAGTCGTGTTGCTAGATATAATTTCCGAAAGCAGATCTCTTTTAGATAGGGAGGCTGACCCTTCTGGCAGACACAAAGATTTTTCATCTTACTCGTGTATCGCGGAATAGAAAGGGATCGATGTTTCCTTCCATTGTTTACTCCCGTTAACACGACGAAATGGAAGCGTCAGGCGACTAATCCCTTATGGTTACTTCTTTGTCTGACATTCCTCTCAGTTTCTCGAGAGAAAACCATTAGTCACTAATGTAAATATCGTTAAGTCCTAAGACTGACTTTTAATAAGGGTTTTACCAATCTTATGATACGACTATACCTATATACGTAAATTCTTCATGTTTTTCAACACTCGCAATTACCCAAAATCTAGTACGTCCAGGGTCACAGTACATGGATATCATACCCGAGGGATTTTGACTTACTTAAATTTACTTTACAGTAAATCCTCGACTTACGCTATTAATTCTTTAGGAAAGTTTCCGCCCGAGTTGAAAATACGTGCAAGTTAAATGGTCCTTAAATATGACGTTTTTGGACATATATTCGCTTCAAAGGATAATTATCTACGAAATCGCATAAGTCGAAGATTAAGTCTTACTGTATGTCATTTTTTTTTGGAGCTTTTTCATTTTTTCCTCCTATCATGAATTAATATTTACCTTTTTTTGAGGTTTCTCCCTCTATGCACATACTAATCCGACGAGTTTGCATTGTAAAACAGTATCAGCAGCGTATCGTCACACAGAGTCTCTATATCGTTGTTTGACAATAATTTCAAGTACAGCCTCAAATAGCAATTTTCTCTAGATGCAAGCTTTCTTCTCTGGATAATCCTTTGCCCCTAGACACTCCCCTTAGCGTTTACCAGGACCACCTAAAAGAAGGAAGAAGCGGGATGTAAGTTCCCACGACGATTCCAAGAACGTTTGGGCTTATTTTCATGCCACGTGAAAATATTAATTTCGCAATTACCTGCCTGTGGTACAGCCACGGGCGACTTCTTAGTTGGATATTCACGCACGAAAAGTTCAAGTCGACGATAACGGCGTTTATGGACGTCACCGAAAAATAAGAAACGAAAGGAACGAGAAATATCAGCCATAAAACGATAAAAGAGTACAACGTACCTGAGATCCTTCATAGACGTAAGAGAACGAGCTAACAAGGCTAATAATAATAACAGCAATAATAACATCGATAAATGAGAAAAGAAACGAAAAATTATTAACAACAAATTGAATTAATAATAAAAGTCTCGGTGTAACCACCATACCGTCAGATGACGTAAATATTGTAGGTAAAAAGTAAACCTTAAAATTAGAGCTAGCCAAGGTAAACGAATACAAGCTGAGAATAAAAAGTAAAAATATCCTAAGCAAAGAGAATACGAAAAAAACACGAGTTAACCGTCCTCAACTTAAAAAGCTATCAGTCCATAAATATAAATATGAAAATTGATCGAACCCACGGAAGCGACGTAGTGAATATAGCGATTATCTTAAGTAACCATCGGAGTCATTACCGGTTGGGGTATACCAAAAGGAAGTCGGTATCGAGTAAAGATATATAGAGGCATTGAGTTCCGCCGTAAATATTCCATTACAGGAGAAACTGATAATAATAAGAAAAAGAATAGCAAGCGCGAGATGACAGTAGGTTCCATCCCATAATGTCAGAACGTTGCTACCTTCCAACATAACGGAACCACGAGGCGTTCCCCTAATGGTATAAAAACGAAGGGAGGCGCTTCCCGCTTGAATGGAAGCAAACATCAATTCGCGCTGACGCTGGCAGGCGAGTCTGCTACGGGAATAGAATTGTCTGCCTGGTTAGAAGCTTACATCCTTTGCTACGTCGTTCCTTTGCCCCTTTAGCCCCTTTGCCGACCTTTTGCTCCTACATCCCTCCCAGCCCACAGCCCCCTGATAGCCATCAAGAATCGTCTTTTTTATACTCCACCCTTCTATATCAGCCTATCCTTTACTTCATTGCATTTTCCCACCAAAAACTTCACGATTACCGCGAACTCCTTTTGCACCAGCTTTCCTTATCCCTTTGAAACGACTTCTTCTCTGTGCTTCTTATTGCTTCGAAAGTGTATTTCTTATGGTTATATCTATTTGCTTAGTAATAGCTTCTTCCTGGAGATACTTATAAGACGGGTTTACAGCTTGCACGAGTGGGCTAGGCTATATCGGACCAATGGATGAGTTCAGCTATAGACCGACAGACCTTATCGAGAATCCTTCTTCGGTCGTAATCTTGAAGAGTTTAAAGGATTTGTAGAAGTGGCACGACATAATGGCTTCGTGATATATCTAGTACTTTCTCTCTCTCTCTCTCTCTCTCTTTCCATCTATTGTTCTTTCTAGTTCCCGGCTGTGTTGTTACGTATAGCTCTACTCGAGCGTCATCCATCTTTGTTCTTGTATAGCACTACTAAAACGAGAAAATCGGATGAACTCGTCCATCCAGCCACGTATTCTAATGTTTTCCAAAGGACTTATTTTCACATTTAGAATTGCATATGTTACACAGTAGAATTGCCATGTTCATATCTCACTGTGACTGCATCCTTTTGGTTTTTTATTCTTATCTGTCATTTGGCATTTGTCCTTAAAGCTGTGTGCGGAGCTTGCATTGCCGGGGAGGCCGCAAGCTGGAAGGATGAGTGGACGTATAGAATGATAGAAGTGGGTAAAAGTAAAGCTTGGCAAATAAGGATGCGAAACTGATGGCTCCGGTGGTTGCTATGCTGGTTGGGAAATTGAATTTTTCTGTCTTGCCTAACGATACGGGTAGGTGAAGGCCTCGTTTCAAAGCCGATATACGTCCTCGCGGATATCGAGAATATTTATGCCGTTTTTGTTCTACCCTAAGGAAGAAAAATATCGTCGGCGCACTAAGGACCGAGAGTGATCTGTTGTGGTGGGAAATTACGCGTTCAATTTCGCAAAGTGGTTCTTCGGCTGAAGATCATAAATTACTAGGCGGAAAAACAAATGCAGGTCAATTCCAATCTTTGAGCTTAGCCACGAGACGGAATGTCACGGTATGAGGTGAGAGAATAGAAAGATATGAATGGATAAATATAGAGGGGATATGGAGGGAGGAAAGTCAATCATAGAAACGTGGGAAAGTATATAGAATAATCTTTTGACTTTGAGATTTTTTAAATTATTATTAATAATAATTCCAACGTTCATCACTTGGACCTAATCCTGCTTAAATGGTTTAATCGATTTTTTTCTATAAAACAAGACATGGCGACTTGCAACAAGAAGAAATTTTGTTTAAGAGATCATATATAAAATACGACCACACGATTAACTACGAATATTTGTCACGACGAAATATTATCTTTCACCCGACTCCATATCAACTTAATTTTACTCGGTTTTCCTGACATCGTAAAAAAAATAAAGACAGAAAAACTCATACTGACATGCCACGCAACTCAAATTCATAAAGCGAGTTATCAACAAAAATACATGATCTATTGCCCAATAAAAACACTTTTGCAGACGGTTCATTAACGGACGACACAATGCCGTCAATTAATGGCGGGTTATCCATTGGCGGGCCATTCGCAAAGTAACGAACGAACGTAATGGGCCGGCGATAATTCAGAGGCAAAATTTATCAGCTGCAGCGCTTCGCGAGAATAGGATTTGAGTGGGAGAGAGGGTGAAGAAAATGAGTAAGAAAGATGAAACTAGAGAGAGACAGAGAGAGAGAGAGAGAGAGAGAGAGAACGCGAGAAGCGCAAATGCGCTAGCAGTAAATTTAACCAAAGTTCTTTTTCCCAAGTTCATTTTCACCGAGTTGTAGTAGAATCTATTGTATCGCCAAGGGCTTTCCACTGCAGTCCAAGTTTAACCATGGGCAAGTAGGCCGTACTACATATTGTACAATTGTATTATTCAAACTCAAATTAGACTTTCGAGGCAACTCCTCCTCAGGTAAATATCATAAAACGCTATAACCACGGCCAGTAGCCCTCATCGCCCCTTCCCAACTCGTATTTCACCATGAATCCAAAACTTGGCCAAGATTTTAAACTTTCGAGTCTTTTCGCGATCATTAAAAGTTTCAGTGAGAGAGCGAAGCGTCTTAACACGTATAAATGGATTCCTCCCGAAACATCTTAATAACGACCGAGTCATTTATATTAGTCAGTCTTTCTCTTGTTACGGCCCTGTTAATAGCTACGGCCCTTTTACTCCGAATCTCTCTGTACACCGGGCACAGTCACCGTATAACCATATAAAATAACCTTGACTGACACGACACAGTGACTGTCTCTTGCACCATTTCTGTTACAGAAATAACGTAAAATACGTGAGGTTTCTCTTTGACATACTGAAAATTATTATACCCAAACTCATTTCTCCGTATTTCAACGTCGTAGGCAAAATATAGTATATACTATACTTATGTATTAATGTATTTTAATGACGTTGTTAATTATATACTATTATGCTGCCGTCTAGCGGATTTAGTCAGAATGATATGAAACGATGCTTGAAAAGTGGATGAAGTTTTTCTACAACTCTGTTATACAAAATAAATCAGACAATCTGGACTTTTTGATTTTGAAAAATAATCTCTCTCGCTCCGCAGCGAAGATATTTTCATAATAATGATACATTTTATAGTATGTCAAATCAATATGAAACGTTCGTTACTCACAAAAAAAAAATACATATTTATTTTACTAAAACACAATCATTCTTATAATGTATGTAGATTGCTTTATTTTAATCAACCATCATTGATCGCACCTCTTCGTTTCAACGTTTCGCCACAAAATTTGTTCACGCGTGTTCTTTCCATCCTGAAAGCATACTCGAGGATTCCCTTCAACCCCTACGCTACGTCTATCTATACATATATGCACGTACCCATGTAGTATGACCTCTTGATTTTTTCACCCTTCGATTTTTCGAGCGTAAAATTTCCGACTGGCAAGCAGCGACCTCCATTAAGAGAATCATACGTGCAGACATTATTTCGACATGTAAATGCCTTTGAGGGCGCATATATATATATATACATACGATAATAGATAGACACATTAGTACGTATCCTATAAGTATGATTGATGCGTGAATGCATGGGTAGATAGGCGAATAGGTAGTTATTCCAGTAATTTGTAGGTAGAGCAATAGCCAGACTGCATATTGGACGGACACAGATATACATTTGTTGGATAAAGGGTGAAGGCGAATGCAGATGCACATGCACCTGTGAGAACGCTTGTGAAGTTTAGGGGGCAGGAATAGAAGTAAAGGCAGAAGGTTCGGCTAGGCGGGAAGCACTTTCCGCGAAACATTTTTCTACTCTCTAAAGTCTGTACGCAGAGGAGCTGAGCTACAGCTGACAGCATAAAGAGCCATGATATGTATGAGAAGTCTGCTGATGACAACTGGGGTGGCAGAGATGTGGAGAGGGGCGAGAAGGTGGGGGGGTACGAAAAGGGGCAAAGGGCGTACAGGGTTGGTTGAGGATATAGAGATACAGGGTGGAGCGGAGAAACGAGGGATGAGCACTTGGATTTTATTGATGACCGAATGTGACGTAACATAAAATTTGCTTCGTATTCAAAGAGCAAAATAAGTTTGATTAATAAAAAAAAAAAATAGGAAAGCCATGAATTTCACTGGCTTTGTCGTTAAGTGACTCTTGCACACGGAACAATGCTTTTTGTGTAATCCTTTAGTCATTGTTTGGAAACAGCCTGGAAAATTGTGAAACACAACGGAATGTAGGACGACAAGGAAATTATACTATATTAAGCATTTTCAATATCCCTGAAGTACACTTAAATAGCGTGTAAAATATAGAAGATTCTTTATGCTGAATTTCATAAATATAATTCTCAGCGTCGTCGTGTCTCGTGTACCACCCTAAGCAAAACAACAATATTCCCGTATCCAGTCCGAACTTATATAGAATATTTCAAGAATTTCAAAAGCTCCACCATAGTTTCACTAACGTCCGATACACAGGGCAAGAAAGCCTAGGGCATGATGGGGCCATTTGAAATACCCAGAACACGCAAAGGATAGGTAGTGGTCCCTCTGGTCCTTCAGGAATGAAATTCGCAGTATTCTGTTAGCGAGGGATGCTTTCACGTGAGATACGTTTCGACGTCACTACAAGGGCCATGTAAAAAACAAAACAAAAAAATGAAAAAGAAAGAAATCATGAAAAAGAAAAGAGAAAAAGAAACGCGGTAGTTATCGTTAATCGCTACTATTAAAGAACAATGAACGAGAGATGTAGCGAGAGGTATGAGAGTGAAGTAGAATATATAGCGAAGCCAGAACCCAGAGCATGGAGCAGAGTGGATTTCGAGTACAAGAGGTAAAGTGGAAACCAGTGACAGAGGGATAGAAACGTTAGCGAGAGGGCGGTAGCTGTCTCGTTAAGTTCCATTCACACTCAATTCCAAGACGTATTCAATTAGGCAACGGACGTTCTTCGGAAGCATATACCCACCCACATAGGTAGGCAGGTAACTGGTAGGTTGACAGGTTAGGGTAGATACGTATGTACATATTTCTGTAGGCAACGTGTTAGCTGTATTGACCAAAGCCCTGGGAACGTGAACTAATTCTTGCTGCAAGTACTATCCACAAAGCCTGTCTGGGCGTACTATGCCATTTCTCTATGGTAGCTGCTGGATAGTTACGTAACTATATGCATAACAACGCTTTGCTTAAAAGTGATTATCAGTACGCGCTGTTATTGTTATGCGATCGATCGTGCAATCCGAACGCGGTTTACGTATTGTCTGTGGTGGCGAACGAATGTAGGTTGCTGAATATTTCGATAAGGCTACAGGAAGCTGTTTTTTAAAGCTTGGATTGCCTTGATCTTAATGGCTCTTGCGCTGTTTGAAAAAAAAATTTGAATAAGGATGAGTTAATTTTATTTTTGATGTTGCTTTATGGTTCTGATCACTTTTACGTGTAAAAAAAGCTCTTATCCGGAGGTAAATCTTGGAGTGTTTTTAGTTGTTTCTTTTTTTCGGATTTATTCTCTATTTTTATTCGGATTTGACGCAATGAGGGAAAATGTTGGTGCGGGAATGTTAGCGTTATGTTCGGCAAGATATATAGGATCGTTTAACGTCTACAATACGGAGAAATACTAAGGCGTTATAAGTCTGTTAATAAACAGTGTTGGCGGAAAAGTGGATAAGGATGAAGACAATATTCGACATTTGGTTTCTTTGTTGAAGCGTCGCTTAGAGATAAAATTCAATTTCGTGTAAGTGCCAATAGCCGAAACGGGACACACGTGCTCCACGTACGATTCAATCAAGAATCCATTTTCCGTGGAAATTTCTTGGTCTTCTTCCTTCATAGAAATGGCCCAGCGATTACACTGCAAATAAGGTTTATTAGGAGATTCAAAAATTTCTTTTGTATTATTTTTATGTATAAATTTCGCCGTGTTTCACGTTTCGTGACAGCCAGTTCAATATATCAAAATAAAAAAATGTTAAAAAGCATAAAATGGTTGTCAGTGCAAACTGTAAGGGATGCACCTACGCACAAGGCTAAATATTCATATTACAATCTGAAAATTACTAGTAACGATGATTCGGCATTATATTCCTTTCTAGAGGTGCAGCTCTATTATAACGCTTACATTCTATTACCAAGACTGTAGCACACCCTATTCCAAAGTTAAACTCCACCTTGCCATTACGAGTGGAATAAAGCTGTTTATAGCGTTTAGCAGCAGATGGTACACCCGTAACAGCTTGCGAATGAAAACGATCTCAGTTCCATGAAAACACGTTTTAAACAAATATGAAATAATTCACTAATTTATTATCCAAGCCGGACACGGTGTTTCAATGAATTCGAATTTTCCGATTTAACCAAAAATTCCATGCAAGTTACTGCAGCTATTAACGTGCTCGTAGAAAAACAAAAAAATTCCTATGGAAAGCACTAAATTCGATGAATTAATTCGATCTCATGTCGAAAAGTATCATATCGATGAACCAAAATGTTTGTACAATTCTCATTCCCTACAGTTGTGCATATAACAAAGGAATTATTTTTTAATTTGCTCACTGCGACAAACGACAACCGTTACTCCGCCATACAATTGATAATAACGATCGAGCTTATCCGACCGCAGGTTTCGACATTTTCCCCGACATTGGAAACGATCAATTGGTCCGATTAGATTCGTGGTCGTTTTTATTGTTGGCGAGAGTGGTTATTTTCGCCATGCCGCATCGCGGAACCTGGACAAAACGAGACTGGCTTAACGTCCAGCCAATTGGAATTGCATTGCATCGTGCAGTCAGTAAATTTAACGAGAAACCAGCTAAATCCAAGAAAGGCCATTCCAGTAATTCCCAGTTTGACATTCGACCGCATATCGAAAATCCAGCTGAAAATGTAATATAAAAGTTGGCAAATGTTTAATGATTCAGCGTGTCCCGGCATTCGTTTAATTTGTTCGGAACTTTAGTTAAGTGTTTAATTAGTTTACATACTGCGAAGTCCAGGTACACAAACACTTAGTAGGTAAATTACAGGGCAAGCCGTTCCATAACTTTCCGACATACCCGGGAGTAAGTATATACCATGTATAGTAATATTCATACTTCCCGCCGAAACGGCTAATAATACGTTTAAACTTCGAGTCTTTGGAATTTTCTTAAAAGCTACGTATACTCCTAATATGAAGACGCGCACTTGAGTTACCTTGATTTTCGCTTAGAGTTAATATAGTATATTTATTATATTACATATGACCTGATAGAAAGCTAAGGAGAAAAGACAGGCGGGGCTCGGCTGCTCGACTTCGCCCCTTTTGCCATCGCTAGAGATGAACAGGTAGGTGAAGGAAAAATGAAATTTCAGAGCAAGACGCACTATACGTTCTGACGTGCGTCACGTAGGAGTTAGTAGTTCTCATGGCGAAGGAATAAAAAATGCCGTATGCGTTTTATTCTTTATTCTATTTCGGAATATATGTATATATATATATATTTAACGTTGGATGAAATGCTGTCTAGATTTTGACTGAAGGAATGTCAGAGACCGTAGAAAATAGTAAAGAACGAAAAACCTTATTACATGTGTATGGAAGACAGCTCGAAGACACCTTGAAATACGTAGCAAGAACTTTCCTGGTAAAATTTCAATGTGGAAGTTGTGAACTGCTCAAGTATTCAGAAGTGCTTGGAGCATATAGGTAGATTCAATTACCGAGTTGCTATATATTTTGCAGACCACCGCTTCACTGTGTAGATTGACTAAGGGAATATTATTAGAGTCGATTAATGTAATGAAATTTTTTCATTATTCAAAAAGAATATAAAAATTGGACTCTATATCCGGGATCAGTAAGTCTAGGATGAATATAGAAGAGCGATCCAGTATGATGTAAGTTGAACTTTTGTTAGACTGTTTGATAGACGTAAACTGAATTTGAATTACATTTTTCAAACTTCAAATTATTAACTAAATTTGCGATATGCTTTTGCTGTACTGTAATTACGATGATTCTATGATATAATATACATACCATATTTCAACTATTTATTTTGCAAGTCGACATTCGAGTCATACTTATGAAATAGATCAGTCCGATATATCTATCATATTATTATATTTTTTTTTTAAACTTATATTACAATAGAGTAAAATAAAAGTTTAACAATTATTTATAACAAAACAAGTGTCTTCCCGCGGACTAACGCTACTTTATTTAATGTTATTAAAGTGTTCCTTCCTCCTTTAACTTTTCTTCCATCTTCCCTTTATTTTTAAAGTTTATCCGTGTCAAAGAGGACAAATGTAAGCAAAGTCCGTTTATACAATAAATATTCTCAAGGCAAAGCGCTTAATCGCTGGAAGTAGCACAGGCGTAGTTAGTCAGCAAGAAGCAAAAAAGTTTCCTCTTGAAGTTGGTGACAGTGGCATCCTAAATAGTGCATTAAAAAATGCCTCTATATAATCACTAACCATTATATTGTAAATAGATTATTATAGATTCATTCTAATTGGGATTATAATTATTGTATAATTATATCACAGATCTATAAGAACGTCGATCAAGATCAGTATAGATATTATCATACACATATTTCATTGTCGTATGGTAGTGATGTTATGTCGAAGCAGCTATTTTGAAAATACCATTACCACGTTAGTAAAGACTTCTCTCCGTATTGACTACGTTTCCAGAGTTTATTGTGCGACATATAGATTTTCACGTTATGTCAACTCCATTGTCTCGAAATTCATTTATCTTGAAGAGCCACGGAGCTCGGTGCGATAATACCACTTGAGAACTCGCTAGTAATACAAAAGGGGAGTAGACGAGTAAGGTTATGGAAACAGCCTAGCTACGTCTTTGTACCGAGATTAAGTGTTTTCATTCATGTCAAAATTGTCATAGGGCCAAGCTTGTACTGTCTTCGTATAGAAAACGTGTCTTGAAGTTTGCACAAACCATTTCAAGAATATGCCAATCAATAACAACGAACAAGCGAGTAGTGCGACCTGTTTCAATTTTCCATGAGTTATTTGACCGTCATTTTATCGATAAGGAAGCTTAGAGAATTACATAATATAGGGTGGAGTGAGTAAAAACTTTGACAAGTGTAATCACGAATACATTCACCGTATTTCGAGAAGGATAGGTCATCCTTTTCATTAAACTTCTATCGAACGTATATAATTCCTTCGTACGAAAATAAATATTTACCGTAAATTTGATTCACTCGAACTATTATAAATTCCAATCGTAAAATTCTCTGACAGCAGATTGCGTGCAGTGGCGTGAAGGTGCAGGATAATTTTCGAGTATATGCAAAGTATTGACTGTACGTAGTGTACGGTAGGTTTGGTTAGTTATTGAATTTTTGACATGGGACTTTTACGCGCAAGTAATGCACGCTTGATGAGACAGAAATAAAATGGAGTTATCATTGAACACTTGCAGGATTTTTATGATTGCAAATAATAGAAAAAGTACTACATACACATTCGCGTATTACTCTGATGTCCTCAAACACTAAAAACTCCTCAAATAACTTCAAAGCACGATATAGGTCGGCAAAGGTCGAGTCGACTCTGTGACGTAGAAAGGTTCGCAAACCAAAAGGTTCGCACGAAGGGTTAACCATACGCAGAAGGGTGGCGAAAATATGTTAAGTGATGCTCGTGACGGGTGTACGTAACGAGCAGTCGTGACTGTATGTCCAAAAGCGTAACCACGAAGGAGTAATTACCTTTCTTCTTTCTTTTCTTTATGGCTGTCTCCTCGTAAGAAAGATATACCAGCGACTAGTCCAATTGAATCAGAATTAAGAGTTCACACAAGTTAATGATGTACTTCGTAAGGACAGACTTTATAGAGACAAGTGTGAGTGGATATACAAAATTATACAGCGAATCCGAACAGAGTTGTCAAATTCGTATGCCATTGGTAAATGTAACTGGGAGTAGGACACGAACACTTTCAGTCTTTTTGGTCGAAATTCGCTACGCTACCCACTGGGTTACGGTCATCTCTAAAGAATAATTATCAAGGATATTCACGAGCGAGCATAGACTATTTTGAATAGATTATGGTGATTCTGTTTGAGGTAGGGATTCAAGTCGACGGTGGCGCCTCTTTGATTTATGACAGGAACTACTAGAACTCGATAAATAGAGTAACGGCCGGCAAGTGCCCGTTAACGTAACGAGGTTATGTAGGTAACTTAAAGAGGGAGGGAAATAATCTTTTTTTTTTCCCTCGCGTTCACTTCCTTTTCTTGTAGACCCCTTGCTACAAGCTTGTTCTTCTCTTCCTGCTTTCTGCTGCTGATCCTGCCGCCATTAATAGCCTCTTAACCGAGGCCGGCTTACCTACACACAGCTGCCAAATAGCTGTGAGAATGGGCAGAAGCTTTTGCACCCTTTTATACTATATATAGAAGAACCGTTCGAATCCAGCTTTTCCAATTGGGTAGCTATACTCGAACATTAAGGGAATTTTCACTAGGAATATTTATGAGCTGTAAGGTAACCCGTTGATTTTTCTTTATTCTTTTTTTTTTTCCTTAAATTTTCATGAATTTCGCGTTTTACTTATTTTTTTGCATTTACAACCATAAAAAATTACGAGGCAGTGAATTCATGCTGGTGAGCTCCGACAAAAAAAAAATTGAATACGCAAACCACTTTGCGATTTCGAAATGGAATTGAAAAATATCACTCGATTTTTTGTATGTCCCATTGAAAATCACGTAAATACGCTTCCGGCTATGCTATCGATTCGCTGCGGTTTCAGATTTTACGTATTGACGCGCACCGCACGTTTCAAACGGGTGCTTCATTTTGACATGGCGAATCGAGCTGGGACGAAACCGTGTTTATTTTTGCTTTAATACCACAGATCCAATGTAATCTTAACATCGACGCATTCTATTTATCTAATGCGTTTATGCGACCCACGCTCCCGTAACAAGCTAGTGACACTTTAATTGCTCTTGTAGTTTCAGTAGGTAGACGTGTATTACGGGCTGCTAACCACGGCAAAATTTAACTAATAAAGTGACCACGGTATGACACAGCTATTATCCTCTTCTAATTGTTACGGAAGCGGAATGGAATTCCTTGAAATTGCAAAAGAATTCACAGTAAATAGACAGCATACAATATATCTATATCAATTGCATAAATAACACACAGCTGTTGTGTCTTCATTGTTGTTCAACGTGGCTTAGTTGCATGGCTTTATCAGATCTGACTGGGTAAAGGTAATATCTATTGTCATCGGAACGGCAGTCACTACGTTGGCCAATATACGATTTCATTGTAGTCGGAAAACTTTATGGCTCGTTTTCACGAAATTACATCAAACATATAATCCGATCGTATAATTGACGATCATTCGTTTAGTACTTAGTTAACAGTCCGAAGTTGAAAAAAAAATAGAGTTTTCAACAAATACTTTACCCGTGTTTGTTATATTAACAAGGCGTATCCGACCAGGTGGATTTGGCATAGCCATATTATTTGAAATTATTCAGATGATAAAATCGAAATTTGCAAAATTCGGAAATACGATTTATTTATCTGTAGTATATATAAAGCAGCAGATACGATAACAATTTGTATATGCCAATATACGATAAGAAATGTAAATCGACTAGCAGTGTGCTGAATTAATTAGAATTTCGAAATCGTTCAATTGTGAAAATTTTTCTGTTTTACACGAAAATTATTCGTTTGACAAAAATAAAAAATAAAACTCCAAAAATCATTAGCGCGACATTTCAACCGTCCATTCGATACATTTAACTGTGACAAGTGTTAAAAAGTTCATGTTCTATGTATCTTATCAGTCAGTAAAAAATTTCACGAAAAATTCTACATACAATGAATAAGTATATATCGTGGATGAAATTGAGGATAAAAATATGATTTGCGGCCACGGCAGGGATTCTATGCATTCGTATCCCTTAATCCAAAGGATTCCTACCGGCCTGCGGTAACTGAATAAAACAGGAGCGGTTCGAACATTAAAGCTAACGCGATTAGGCGACTTAAAGGAACGAACGAAGTCGAGATATCCCGAGTTCGAGGTTCGTGATTTTATATATATATTTGTTTTGCACGTTTAGCATCTCTATCTCATAATTACCCTATTACCACCTTCTAATAGCCAATAAGCCAAGTTTCTGATAAGATCCAGCACGTATCCAGTAACGAGAGCGTAAACGTTGCGTATAGTCAAAGTGAATACGATATTGCGTATCCGACAACCGGGCCTCGAATTTCCTTGTACGATTGAGTACTGGCAATTAAAGAGCTTCCCGAATTTACGTTAATATACACAACTTAATTGTCTCTAGTCTGCTGTAATTCTATTGTTCAAGAGAGTCCCGGGAGATGTTTGTCTCGCCAAAGGACATGCAGGCGGACAGAGACAAAGATATAGCAAGGCCATACAGATAGCTAGAGAAAAATTCGAACAGTCTAGAAGACAAGTTTCTTCGATGCGGTTTTCTTGTTTTATCTTTGTTTTTTTTTTTTTTGTTATTGTTAAAGTACCGATTAGTCGTTCCATTTTAGTTCGGGTCACTTTATTTTTCTCTTTCTTCCTCTCGTGCTTCTTCCTTATTTCGCTGCTCGTCTCATCTCGTTTTCCATCTCTGTCTCTTTCGCCCTCGACTCTCTTGCCTCTGCTTTTCTCTAGCTCTTCGTATCTTACTGCGATTTCGGAAAGTAGGTACTTGAACTGCTGCCCATCCGGGTCGAAGTTCGATCCTTTACGCCGATTGCCGGACGCCGAACTCTCGTAACCTCGGGACGCTTACGATACGATGGAATGAGGGGGAAGGTGCATTAAAGAAATTAGTAAAGGAAAGGGATCCGGGCTTAAGTCCTTCGTTGATTCCAATCGCATTTTGTCTCTTACTTGGGCCAAGACTCTATTTCAGTTGCAACGACTATATATTTCGTGGCGGTTCTTAATGGGGCTTTTGGGGATTTAAGATATTCGAAAGGATGGGTGACTTCTGGTTTTCTAATTTTACTTTTTAAATCTTTTATTTCTGTTTTTGTATTTAACAAAAAAAAAGTTAATTTGCGCCGTCGCGGCTCAAATAACCTCATGCGGCAAGCAACAAATTTGTGTCAAGTAAACTAACAAAGGTAAAGAACAATACCGTAAAAGCCTTCGTGAGCTAAGATTGCTTTGAATCGACTTTGAAAATAGCATGGGTGAAAGAAGTCGTGTAGCTAAAGGCAAAACACTGATCCCTAGTAATTCTTTAAAAGTCACGCAAGACCTCTATCCAGTAATGAACTAAACGTGTTTAAAAGTCTGTTAAAAAATGAAAGAAAAAATATTACAAAAAAGTCAGGCATCTCAAATAAAAATAATATAAAACTATGAAAATTAAACTTCCAAAGAATATCTACAAATTTCTACACAGAGTCATGTCCGTAAAATGTAATGGCCGGTGGAATAAAAATTTCGTCTTGAAAAACAAACATTTATCCTGACAAGAAAGTCATTCAAAGCGGCAAGAAAGCGGTCCAAGTGAATAAGGATGGATAAGTGGATAAGGTGGGAGCAGGTAAGGGCGAAGTGGCCATTAACCCGTAAGGACATTATGCAAGTTAAAAAGTATCCGGGAGCATACAATCCACTTCATTGTCATCTACACTTTCCACTTTAGGGCATCGCGTTTCGGCTTTCGTCCACCCTTATTCTCTGCCTTCTTCCTCTTCTGCTAATAGCCTTTTACCCACAAGTCTCATCCGAAATCTTAAGGTATAACGTTAAACTTGTGAACGTCCTCCGAGTTATCCTCCCACGTAGAGCTGGCCAGTTAAGCTTTTCGGGTCGTATAGCCACTGTAAATGTTCGGATCAGCCCCGGAGATCCCTAATATACTCGCACTAAAGCGAGCGTTACGTGTCTCGGCGTCTAGCGTCCCGACGCGTATACTTGTATATTACCCTGAGATTCAATCGACCCTCGCGTAAATTTCACTTGTACACCTTCTCATCCCTTATCCATCTCTTGAGGAAATCGTAAAGAATTATAGCCACTATAGGATTGACAATATGAAATTATCAATGGACTGGATGGATTTAATATCGATAATTAATTTCTTTAAAAATATATACATTTATTCACACGATAATTATATTTATTGTCTACTTTTGCGAATAATAACGTAATATCCCTTTGTAATATATCTGCTATTTGAAAATCGAGAATTATGTGTGTACAGAACTGTGCATACAAGACTGTAGCTTTAGGGAAAAAGAAAACGAAAAAAATATGTGAAATGGAATCCAGAAGGATCCAACGTCCAATTTGTATTTCCAGGAAAGGATTCATACTTTCGAAGAATTAAATTGGAAATTTAAATTCCGCATACCCGACCAACGGAGTCCGCTGCAATTTCTATAATACATAGAAATCCGTAACTTTCCAGTGCTGATTTGCAATCGGGAAAGGGTTGATGGCAAAAGAGGGAGACTTCGTTTCGTGCGACGAATAACAATTTTGCCACGAATTCGCAAATTCTAGTTACTCCACGCCAATGTATGACAAGACGATATGACCGATCGAGCTAGTGTACTTCCGATGCTAATGGAACGTGTAGCCTCGTGTAACAGCGTCTTTTAGAGATTGATAATAAAAGCCAAAAGTAACCATTACGGCTTGGCATCCAGAGAGAATTGGTCCTGGTTATTGAATAACAAAGTCTTTATACTAGGGGTGCCGATTGAAACTGTAGAAAACGATCTGACTAAAGTGACAAGGAGGTAGAATCTGCCATCAGTGTCTCTTTTACATCCACAGTTATTTCAAATTCTCAAGCTCGATTCTCCGTTCGCAGAATTCTAAAGGCAACCAATTTAATCGAACGATTTCCCCCCCATTAGAGTCTCGTCGAGTCGGCTCGCGTCGCGACGCTTCGAGCCTTGACTCTGCTAAAACATTCGCCTCCCCAAGGATCCTGATCCATGATTTCACCGATCAAACTTTCAAAGCCGATCCTGAAGGATCGCTCTGGGATTCTGCGATGACTCTGCACGTACACTGGGGGGCTATCCGATAAGCAATTTTAAAGTATCATTTCGGTACTTTTTATTTTATCAATTAATTAAAGACAGATATTAAAATTCATAATTCTTTAAACTTACAATAAAACTTTAATAATACATTTTTTTTTCAAGGGTGTCAAATACATTGATTCAGTAGGTAAGCGTTCACGTAATCAGACACATGTAAACGTTCAAAGATATATTAATGACGTAATGACTGCTTCTAACTCTATAATAGACGTGTGGAATTGGATAAAGTTCCATTAGTCTTCTCTGTACTTAGTGATTCGCGAACTTTATACTTGAACCCGAACTGGCTGAAAGTTTGAAAATAACAGTCAGGTAAGAGTAGACTGTCTGAGTTTCTAAAACTTTTCACTTTTTGTATGATAGCGCGATTTCACCAAACGGAAGAGAACGTGTGCCTGTACGTTGTGTACGCGTTATAGGTATATGCTATATCATACACAAACGAATATGTGCAGCATCGCAAGACAAATGACGAAACTTATGAACAAGTCGAGTGCGACTATCTCTCACGCTTGGGATAAAAAAGAAGCGAAAAAAGAAGATAAAATGAAACGAAATTAATCGGGTGAAAGATTAAATTTCCATCAGGTATAATAACGATACAGCAACTGTCTGAAGGAATAATGGACGAACTTTTTATTATTAATCGTTTGTTATTTCTAATTGAAATGAATTTATTTAGATTACATATTTATTTATATTATTTGAGACATACAGCGTTATAAGAGTTATAAGAAATTTGTCTCAATTAATATGTATACAATTTTGTATTAGTCATAAATATTTAACAAAAACAAATCACGCTGTGCAATTGATAAAGGAACATAAAATTGAAGAACCACCTTTGACCTCACTTCGCGTACACGGTAAAATCGAACCAAAATGATCGATACAAAATCGATCTTAACAGTCGATAAATCAAGGATCTTAATGCGCCACTCTAAGGTTCAAAATAATCGGAGAGGCAGTCGGAAAGCAGCAGTCTAACGTTTTACGATTCCTTATATGTACATACCTATACATAAGGTGCGTATTCGTCTTCCGCGTTCGGAATCAATTTCACCTGGCAATAAAACTTTCCAAGTTTATGTGCGCGTCCTCATTGTTATGGGGCCCTTGTTTTCAGCATATTTCAACCCGCATTACGTCATCCTATCTCTATCATAGCGCGCGCGCGCACGGCGATAGCGCTGCAAAATCTGCGCCCTTAGCGAAACATCCTTCAAGAAGTTTATACACCTCGAGCACGACAAACCCTTCTTTGAGAAGGAACAATGAAAGCTCCTAATCGGACCCTTTGTTAAATTATAGAGAGAAAAGACATACAAATATATCTTGTGCTTTTAACTCATCTCAAAAGAATAAGATAATCATTTACCACGAGTCTATCTTCAAAAGAGTAGTTAAAGTACAAAAATCCCTCCCATACGATATATTATTATCAATATGAATTCTTCGTATCACAATTCCTAAATTCACATAACTATTTATCTAAATAGATATTAAATAACAATTCGACCAAATAACATTACAATAAAACTTCTTTATTTATTTTTCTAATTCTTTCTAACAAATTTCTCTAAAGAGGCCTTTGACTCGAGTGACGTACCACATGATTCAAATTATAATAAGTACAGTCAAAATGCATTGTTTATAGTACCTGCGTTTAATTAATTCACCAGATGAATTCTATAATATAACAATATAATATATAAAACAATAAGTGATACAAGTTGAACGTGGTGTTTAAGATCTGAAATAATGGAATTAGTCCAAGAAATCCGTATCTCTGCACGTTGGTAGGTATACATAATCTAGCAAGGTACGCTTGTCCAAATCCAGTTAATAGTAATCCTGTTTACGTATTACTCGCTCTCAAGTTCCAGAACGAGACGAAACGTCATGTTTATTCGGCTAATATGAAACTGCAACTAATATAGTGGCCGAAATGGGAGTAGCGTTATAGTCAGAGTAGCGGATGAGTGGATGGTGGTGTGCCGGTTGCAAGCAAGGATGGCACGAGGTGGAATAAGAGAGAAACAGCTAGGAGTAGGTAGGTGGGAGGGGAAGTGCTGGTAAATAGAAGTAAGAGTAGAAGGCAATGAAGAGTGTGCTGGGAGAGGAAGAGAATACAGCGCTGAAGATGCCCGTAAGTGGGAGTCAGAGGGGAGATACGATATGAAAGGTATATAGGAGCAACGAAGAAAAGCATGACAGTAGAAGGAGCCAAGCATACCGAAGGTTGTGCACAGCTGAAGTGGCATTAAGTTGACACACAAAGAGGGGCGGCTTAACGTCTGATAAAGCTGACGAGCAAACTTACTTTTTGTCCCGCACAACAACATAATATGTTAATGTGTCGTGAAATATGTCGGGCGTAACAAATGCTCATATCCCCTGTACTTACATTTAAATCTGGGGATGCGTTATGCTGTACAAGTAGCTAGGCCACCTAGCCCTTGTTTATTTATACCAGTATATACAATACCTTGGAATGCTTTTCAGCAGGTAGCGATACTATAGACGGCCATTTTCCTCGTGGCTGACGTGTATACATTCCTGGATCCCTTTATCGCTTTTTACACTCATCAACAGCCTGGCTAAAGGCCTGTGTAGCTCTTGTATAATATGTACATGGTTTAAGGTCACTTACTTTGGTCATATTTAGATTACTTAGATTTAAATCTTGATATGGGTTCAATTTTTCACGGTTTGATCTACGTAAACTTTAAAATCCTTTTGAAATATGTGTGTCCGCTTGTAACAAATGGTTTCTATCTTGTGTACTTATTCGCATGCATACTGTTTAAATCTAGGGTTAAGTGCTTTATGTCCCATTTGAACTCGCATCAACTCACGAAATACAACTTTTTCGTACGAGTCGCTTCGCCCCTGACGTTCCGCTTCTTTTGGTCGACCGAGACTGGCGAATCCTTAATCGCTTTTTACGTCTACTGGATTTGTGAGAAGAGCTGGAATCAACCCCGCGAGATCGTTCCGGAAACGCAACAGCGGAACAGCTTGGCGTGATCGTCAATATACACAAATTCCTTGTGTTTCCTAAACCACTTTCATCTCTCGTTCACAGTTTTCCTGAGCCAGAAATTCCCAGTGCTGTCTGGACCAGTTTCGTCACGCTCGATGCCTCCTATATAAAAATGCATTAAACGGTCGATCGATCGAGTTATCCCTTTTTTTTTCTTGTCTCTATCCTTTCCAACTTGTTCCGTCGTTTTTTCCCATCTCCCTAATATTCCTACGGTCAATGACTCCTAATCGCTGATTTAGAACGACC
>JARPRG010000409.1:1067256-1144578 GCA_031001745.1 Hartigia nigra
GAGAGAGAGAGAGAGAGAGAGAGTGAGAGTAGGGTTAGGACAGTGAAAGAGAGAAAAAGAGAAGAGACAGAGTCATAAATCTAGCAGAGCCCGGAAAGAATTCACTATCTGATTCGGAAATCGGGAACTCGACCCGGAACTCTAATGCCAAGCGGTTTCCACGTTGCGTTACCATAACAATAAATTCAGCGAGAAGGAAGCCCGAGTCGCCCCGGTGATATTTTCTATTTCACAGATTGCTTCACCGCATTACTTCGCCACAGAGCGGCACAATTTGCAGTCCTCATCGCCGCCATGTTCGCCATTCCCGTCACTCCTTCGACTTTGTCTTCTATTGTACTTATAAATTCCTGTGTATAAGTATATACTGTGTACAAGGTAAATATAACCTCATGTGATATTCATATATTGAACTGGATAATATCTCTAAGGTTATATCATATATATATATACATACTCTACGCAATAACGCAAATCGATACAAGCACGCATACACGGGTTAGTGGCAATTGGCCTAGCCACGAGCAATTCTACGTCCTGACTGGCAGACTGGCTCGTTTGCGGTAATTGAACGTCGAGTTGATTGTCAGTCATCAACAGGGAAATTCTGCCAACATCCCTCCGAGTACTTTACCAGGCACTTTGGTGCTTTTCTAGAAGGGCTTGTTAAGTTCTAACAATGAATCCACATTTTAAACATATCCGACTTGCTCCTGGTTTAATAGATATCACGTCAAAGCATTTAATATTCTGGATGGATTCGCACAATTTGACAGACAATAAAGAGATATTTACGAAAATTTCTTATATGTTGCTAAACTCGTATATCACGTAGTTCAAACTATAGGATAACCGTGGAGCACGCGTCTCGTTTTAGCGTACGACTAAAAGCCGTTAGTTCCGCGTAACGCCCGCGGAACGGCGCTGCAAAACTCCAAACAAACTCCTTTATTCCGCGAATATAGGTAGCGTGTTCGTCGCGCGAAACCACAATCCCGCACATGTATCAAGCTGTCCGCGACCCGCTCTCTAATTTGCATTTCAACGCTTGCCTCTCGTCCATTATTACCAGCGGAACAGCTTGGTTGAATTTCACAGACGCATCCCGGTCTTTCTCCTCTCAGCTACGCCCTCGTCCTGATCCTCACCCTCGAACCTGGTCCTTGTACGCCTCTCTTCACTTCTTCGCCGCTCCACGTCCCTATATACCCTTAGAGCTTCCTCCTCTTCACCTCTCTCAACCCTCTTCCTATACTCCGGGGATTATTGTCTTGTCGGACTTCAGAGACGCAATTTCAGCGAGTCCCATCGCCGGCATGATTGCCCAACTCCGTCACGCTATTCCAAAAAAAAAACGAAGTGAAAGAGAAGTCCTCTACGTGTTTACCGACCTCAGAATAAGGGATAAAATAATGAATCACTCAGGTGGAGGAGTTGCTTAATCATAATAACGGAATTTGCGACTAGCTTGAAATTCGACTTCATTGCCGTCACGTGTTCCTAATCTGGATTCCATTGTATCACGGTTTTCGAGTAATAGCCACCAGAGTCTAAAGACCCTTCTGTCTCCCGTAGTTGAGCTCCTCGTCATGAGATTTATCTGTCTCTGTCGTCCAAGGACAAAGACCGTCGTAATGGTCTCAGACGTTATTGAGATTACTGTTACGTCAAACGGTAGCGCTTATACATTCATAAAGAGAATTATAATGGAACGGCCATGACACGATTGCCCGTACAGACCCAAAGGTGGCTTTTTGCGTACGGAACATCAATCGACATTACGCAAAGTGCGCCTTGCAAATTAATTGGCCACCTGTGGATAGGCACGCCATGAGGACATTTTCCCTGCCCGATGCGTCGATCAGATTCCTATCGGATTAGTCGGCAAAGCTTTCTTGAGATTTTCTTCTTTCGTCCTCGCGAAAGAAAAGAAAGGAATGGAACCTCGGCCCATACCTTACCATTGGAATGGCAATGATGGCGCCCTTTGGCACAAAGTGAATTCTCTCCCGGGATCTGGTTTCGTCCTGGCCTTTGTTCTTGATTTTGATATTAGGGGACGGACGTGCAACCACCCTCCATTTGTCTTATTTATATCCCTAGCTCTATATATATATATATATATATATATATATACACATATACATATACATATACAGAGATAAAGTATTACCATATGGCGTAGTCGTCTTGTCGACGAAAGTGCATCATCATCTTTCCTTCCAAATGTAAGACGGCGCATTATTATTCCGTTTTCAAGTAGCGACAATATTATACTTCCAAAGGTATAGCACAGTACAAGTGCGTCATTTTGTTTCCATACTTTACAATGCATTAGAGTAGATTATTTGGGATAACATATACAGTATACTAAAGCTATTATTAATCTACCGAGATTTTAGTGTAGGCGAACGAAGATTCGACGGCATTATGGTCTCTCATTATTTGTATGCGTTTACCATGGGATTATAATGTTATCCGCTGCTCCACCTATTCTTACTTAACAAACACGGCAATGCCACCTTGACTATCCCCTAGTGGTTATTTCATCCTAGAGAAGGGACACTTACTATCCCAAGTACATCGTTACTAATTCCAGCCACTACGTGGCGTATCTTGTCTCGGTAATAAGTTTACTGTTGAGTACGGAAATTCGTATTTTCCCTCTCTCCGTCTCTCTTTCTCTTTCCGTTCCTCAAATTACGCAGAACCTTTCCTGCATTCGTACCCGCGTCTAGGTTAATGTCTCACCAGCGGTATCCTGGTGTTTAAGTTAATACTGTCTGCAGCCTCGACTTGACTCTTAATGCGCCACTCTATATAGCACTTGCGTAGTTCATGAAAGTCAAGACTGTTCTAGGATAACCTAGTAAAATATCGAATAAAATAACAAGATTATATTGCGTGTTGGATTGATTGTAAATCCACCACAAGAGGATTTCTTTCTCTCAAATTACCAAGCTTGCTGGACCAGAACGTTGGTTGAATTTACAAAATCTTACATTACTTTAACGTGACATAACCTCATCCAACACATAGGTTTAGCTAGGATTGTTTGCAGGACACAAAGTCATTGTCATGCGGTTCACCGGTGTTTGCCAGTAGGGCGATTATTATCCCAAGTGTACCACTAAAGTGGGTTCTCTCGCATACCTGCATGACGTGTTTGTCCACCACATACCAGAAAGCCCTCGGGCACAACACAGGTTAGATGGACTAGGTAGGTAGCTATGATGGTTTGGGCTTGAGCTTCGGCGCAAACCTCGGAACGAACGACGCTCTTCTACCCAACTTGACTCGTGCCGCATACGTAAAGCCAGAGCAAGTAGTTCGGACCGAGATTTATAGCGAGTACGGGACTAGAGGCCAAGATAAGATTTGCCGTATGATGGAAAAAATACCCCACGATAACAGAAGACCAAGAAGCCACAAGGAGATTTTGAATAAAGGAACAAAACGGACGCACGATCAAATTGGCGATACGGATGTCCACCATTGTAAAGTACATATATATGTTGAACATAGAGAAATACCCATGGTCTCTTGAAGATAGATGGTTACGTAGGCCGACAGGCTCTAGACACAGCCTAGTCTCATTTACATTCCGGAAGTTACTATATGGAAATCAAGTAGCCCTACGGTATAATTCATATACTTAATGAGATACACATTAAGACGCTTCCGCCTTAACGTCTACTTAGCATAGGTTAGTTCATGTTTACGTCGGCTACACTGAACTACCCGATTACTCCAGGGGCTGTTTACTTTCCGATTAGTCAGGAAAGTGAGAGAATACTACTCTAGCACACTCTGGCGGTGGCTATTAGCAAAGCTTTCTCATAGTCCGTCGGGTCTGCAGAGTAGCTCCGTAGGATACTCTCGATACTGTGGGATAATCGTCCTGCGGCATTTTCGAAGTTTACCATCACTTCCGACGCTTAAACACTCTTCTTTCTGGCATAGCTGTTTAACCGCAATGGCAAACAATCGCCGTACGAGTGTCGTGGAAGTAAATGCTCAAGTTTCGCAAGACGAAAGAAACTCCGCGAAAGGGAGCGAAGGAAGGAACAAGGTAGGTAGGAGGCCAGGCAGAAGTAGAAACTTTTCGAGACACTTATGCCCTGGCGAGATAACAAATGTCATACTCACACTCACTCACCGTCGACGAAATTATAGAACTTCTGCTGCACAACTCTACTCGGTCCCTTTTCATGTCAACTGCTTGCAAATATTCATTCCAGGATGCCGATGACCCTGTACACGCCAAAACGGATTGAATTTAACTGACGTTTTCTCTTTCGAGGGTCGACGCCATTCTTCTCCAGCTTTGGATTATTTGACGACAAATCTGTCTGTCACCCACAAAAGATATTATTCTCTGTCTGATACTTTGGTCTTTACAGTGTCTGTCATCCAACAGGATCTTAATCGTTCTCTGGATAATTTTACTAAAGATGTCCCCAGACAGTTAATTATAAAGTAATTTAGTATTCATATATATTTTAAGGTGGTAAGAGTAATGTTTCTTGGGTGATTTTAGATTATACTTGAAACGTATAGTTGGCACCGTGTAGCCAGACAAACCGTTGGCACGGATTTTAACTCTGTTCCTATATAGTGACCATCTTGGAAAGAGCAATTACTGTAACGCTTGGCGATTACATCGTTCTCGATGACCTTTAGTATAAATGGGCCATAGCGTGCGAACGAGTGGGAAGAGTGGTTTTAATGTCCTGGAAAGGGCTGAGCTTCCCATGGATCTTCGCGCGAAACTGCCTGAAATTGATGTAATCAGTGAGTGAATCGACGCTTTTTCATTGGCTGAGCAAACGAGTAGATCTTAGATCGGTTCGATGCGATTATTCATTACATTCATACGCCACTGGAAGGTATATACCTATAGCGATAGCGTTCACGGTGGACTATTAGTTAAATTGGCGAAAAATGGCGTATACCAATCAACACGGCGAAGTCGAACGTGAAAATAACTCGAATGAGAAACACGTCGTCGTCAACCATCGACGAGAAACTACGAAGGTACTTCTGAATTTTTCATCAATTACCGAAAGCTCAAACTTTATTTCACAAACAATCCCACGTATTTCTCGCTGTCGGCACATTTAGTGATAGAATTGATATAAAAGAGAAAAAGAGCGGAAAAAATGTGAAAAAAGAGGCAACGGGGATTTGAAATGCGCGCATGAAAACTCTACTCGGGTCTCTTCGACGCGAGTAAAATGATTCAAATTATTTGAAATCCGGTGGATGCCGATAGAATGAAAGTAAAAGAAAAAATATTGAATCCCCGTTATGAAAGAAGGAAAATTAAATGAAATTAAAAAGTTTCTTTAGTAGCGTTTCTAATTCATAACAAAAATCCGATCAGGGAGCTTGTTAAACATCACTGTGAATTACCCCGAATGCCATACGCGTTAAGAAATAAAATATGCGACATTGGCTTCTCATATTTATCAAAGGGGGGGGGAGTGGGTGGTGCGGCGTGAATTTTCAAAATCAATATTCCCGCGCACCAAGATACCACCTACCATCCCAAGTAACAAAAGCAATTCAGACTATTCCCTGTGGCAAATGAGGCGCACTCTGATTAACACACATTGGCTCAATTACACGGGTTAGCTGAGGGAACACGAAATTGCCTGCTATTAACGAAGGCGCGAGGGTAGATAGAGACGAAATATCTGGCAGATAACACAATAGTACGTTAGAACGGTTGCGCGTGTCTCGTAAAATTTAACCGGTTGGTTAGATTGGTCGCCTAATTCATTTTTTTTTCCATTTTTTTTTTCATTTTTTTTTTTTCAAAATTTCTCACCAAACATAATACATAAGCGCCTCTAGCGGAAGCGTACTCAATCACAGGCTCAAGTCGGCGATTGGTAAAAACAATCAAAACAACAATAAATGCCATAGCGACGTAATGTCGGGATAAGAAACTCTACCGATCGTTCACGGACCGAAAGGAAAGATGGCAGCAGCAGCGGCCAAGTGCGCGGAAATCAACGAAGGTGAAAATGAATTCGAATATCGAGATACATTGCTCACAGTGACTATCATAAATCGCTTGATTCCCTTTGCATTTTATGCAGTTTCGATTCTTACGAACACATCGTGAAGAATGTTCTTCGTTGTTCTTTCGAGGGCGTCGCCGACGCGACGTCCCAAAGGATCTTTCGGTACTTCGTTCATTCGATTACACTCGGTGTTGTCCTTGTATGTCCTGGGGATAAAAGTCATTCCCTCGGGCTGTTTTTTATTCTCTTCTTTCGTGCAGTTTACAGAGGTCTGGCTCGAAGCTGAACTTGTGGAATTTCAAATCGACATGCTTTGCTCGGCGTCCCTTCCATGTCAATTGGCTCGTGAACTCGCTGCTCGAACTGTTATCGATGAACACTTGGCAATTAGATACGTTCGACGATGATTAAAGTACGCGACTAATTGGGAAGCACGACGACACCTTCGTTCATCGCTTCAACAAGCTACGTTTTGCTATTTCCGAGAAATTCTTGGTATTTCTGATGTGTCTTACGTATCTCGAGATATACGTAATAAAGAACCATGAGAATTTCTATATTTTATTTGAATCTCAGTTGACAGATTATTGAACCGCTTGAAGAAAAAAGTGGGAATTTATGAGTCAAATCAAGTCTTCCATATGCTTAATTTACTTACCATAATAACTTAATTTTTCAAACGTTATCTTTATCTTGTTAAGTGACACGTTTCAAGATAGCCATTTGTGCTCTTAATTTTCTTAAGTCTCAAGTAGGTTATATAATGAGCATTTCGAAGTTTAGTCGTTTTTATAAGTGCTTCGTGCTTTTTGCACGTTTTGAGTAGGTTAGCCTTTTTAAGTGAACCCCAAAGCGTCCCTCACGAATACGAAACAAGCACGTGGAACCTTTAGACATCTTTAGCATATTTTATGCCGAGAGTTTGTGGAAGGTTTTACGTAAACACTCATCGTACGAAGTGGCTTCCTGAAAAATTGTTTTTTCCTTTCATCCACAACACACAGTACCTGTAAATATACTCTACATAACTACCGTTGTAGTATATGTATATGTACTTTAACACGATATAAAAATGGCAGTTGACGAAAAATAAAAGAACATGAAAGTGAAATATTAAATATAGGTATTGACGTAAGTATGTAATATCTACACGTTTCAATACACAGCAAGTATCATTTGTGTCTAACGTTATTTACAATTTTTTATAATTCACATATTCATTCATTGTAATTGTGTATAAAGTTATTAAATTGCTATAAATAATATGAAAAATCAAATAGCGTTACTTATAGTACATGGATTTATTTGATTTTCCAATCAAACTTATTCGAATATACAATGTAATTTTCAATGGTCAATTTATTACTCATTTAATTATAAATACTGCATCAACTATAGCTATTGCAGGTCCTGTTCATATCCATTTTGTTCTTTTAGGGTTTCGTAATTTTCATGAGTCGCTCTAGTATCGTTCAGACTCCGCTTTACCGACGATCGTCTTTGTAGAAAACTTACATAGCATTACATGCTACGTTTATTGTATGTTCGATCGACCTTATTAAAGAAATACAATCAAATATAATTATTGGGACAGCATTGATTCGTAACGAGATGTTTAACATTGTATATAAATTCAGTGATGCAATCATTGTAATCATTTGTATACATAAGCAATGAATAATATTCATGTAATTAGAAAGTATAATATATAAAGGCAAGTTCACGACTAAACTCTTTCCTGTACCCCGTTTGGTGAAGCTATACGGCTGAGAAATGTTATTAATATTGACCCTAATCATCTAGGAAATTACTGGGGTAAATAAAATTAACGTGGTCATGATATAATTAATATTCTACGTTATTATAATTAGTGAAATCTTAATTATTACATATATACACTATGTAATCGAAAGGTTGAAAAATTTTATGTATCTTCGTTTTCATACTCTGAATGCTTGAAAATTGGAAAGCATTTGGTAAAGTTATACGAGGAAATGGAGAAAATATTTGCAAAGAAATATCATTCACTTCACGATGAATAACACGTGTTCGTCGAATATTTCATAAAGTAGATTAAAGATAAATGCAGCTTTTAAATCTTTAATCTTGGGAATCGTAGCATCGAAAATGGCGACTTATCAATCCTTGAAATAAATATGTATCTCTCCGTGGTGGTACGAGGACTCGTCTCGGGACGGAAGAAGAAAGATAAAAAATAAGGAATAAGTGGAAAGGGGAGAAAGAAAAGATTGCGTCCCAAGAGAGTCGGCAATTTCTCTGAATAACGAGAGGAGTTGACTCGGTTCAAGTGATATTTTGCATGGCGCCTGGGAGATATTAGATTCTCTCTCGGCGACGTGAAGTGTCCAAGGATTTAAAGCATTTATAAAAGAACGACGAGACTCCTCGATCTCGCCTTTCCGTCCACGAGGAATTCATAGATATAGCCATTTTTTTTACGCTTCGATGCGGATGCCATATATGTATATACTGTACATGTACTATACTTATAAAGTACTCGTTGCGCATTTTATGATTTGGACGCGTTAGATTTTGTTTTCTTTCTTGACATAATTAAACTACAAAGTCGTAACCTCTTTGTATGTACTTATTGCGATCCTTGTTATTTTGAAAATAACATATTAAATATTTTGAAAGGATTGGAAAGTTTAAAATATGCCACTGTATTTCTGTATTTAGTCATTTTTTTTTTTCTAAGATCAATTAGAAGTAGTACCTACATTTAGAGAGGTGAAACGGAAACTCTGGTTGATATCCTTTAATACTGTTCTAGAAAAGTTCTGGGTATATTAAAATAGTTCTGTTATATACATATATGTAAACCGGAAACTCGTCACCTTTAGAAGTTTAAGGTTTCTCATAAATGTTGAATTATGGATACTCAAATAGATGCAAGAGCAAATAATGGCACGTTATGAAAATTATGCTAACAGGCATACTTGTATGTAATACAGTTCAAGACAAACACATTTAATAAGTTGCAAAAAGCATTATTTAAGAAATAATATACAAAATACATAACAAGGCAGCACCTAGTATACTATTCAATTGCAATTAAAGTGTCAGAAGTCTCGAAATTACTAAGACGTTTAAAAAATAATTCATTAGGATTAACTAATCAAAGTTGTAAGTTGCATCAGTTATTTAATATCACAAAGTAGAGCAACTCCGCGCATGACCCAAAAGTCTGGTAACTTCGTCGTATTAAGCCACAGGGGTGTGATAAGAAGTACATAGGTCCTTTTCGGTTTCTTATATACAGGGCACTGAAATAAATCAATAAATGCATAATTCTACTTAGTGCAACTTTAAATTACTATTAAATCAAATTCATACACGGACTCATTAATAAGATACATTAACTTGATTATAATATAATAATTTTCCTCGCACTTAAAAAATTACCTGATACAATTTTGGATTTTTATCCGGGGTGTTATATAGGGCAAAAATGTGTATAACCGGCATTATTATATATAAGACCTTATTTGCCGATTCGCACAGTTTGTTATTTCTTCTGTCCCATCCAGCGCCTTCTAAGAAAAGTCCATAAACGTAAACGCCCTCCTAAAAAAATAATTAAGCAACTTGAAAAATCAATATAGAACACTACAATCAAATGTATATTTATACGTTTGGTGCAGTTCGAATTTCTTCCCGGGTATATCGAGTGACTTCATTATGCAATGTAACATTATCCAAAGCCCAACCCTTATGAGCTCGAGTCACTTCCTGCCTCATCGCAGTTAAAAATCCTATCAATGAAAGTATACACGTAAAGTTTATTTTAATTGCCTTAATGATTTTAACGAGCCATTATATAAATTTGGAATAATAATTTTAATCAGTTCTCTACCTTGTGGATTAAAGAACCCTGTCATCCAAAATTGTGGTGGTCTGCCTGAGAATATCCATGTTGAAAATTGTTGATTTCTTTCGAGTAATTCGGTAAACCAAAAACCAAGCGTCGAGGATTCCCAAGACCGTGCTTTCCATAATTGTGGAATCCTTGCGTCATAGATATTATCCAGAGCATCCCTAAGCTGCTCGTTCATTATAATAACACCCTCTATTGCCAACAGAAGATCTTTTAATGTTACTCGAACCAATTTAATCACTCTTTGCATTCGATCTATCTCTTGCTTTAGGAAAATATTCATCGATGCAGTAATTCCCATTATTTTTAATCTATAATTAAGAAAGCAACACTAGACAATCCTATTATATACAGTATGTCAGTATCACCATATTCAATATATATAAACAATCTTAGTTAAACAATTCCATGAATTATTTTTGTACGCGTTATTTATGTTTATGTACCTTTCCTTCACTTCAAAGGGATCATAAGCTGGTGGTAATTTTGTTAACATTTCTTTAGCTTGTCGCGTTACCGATACTTCTCTCGATTCACCTCCACCACCTCCTGCTTCCTTCGGCTGTACAGATATTATTGTATCTAATACATCTTGCGTAGCATTACTCTGATATCTGAACAGTAAATAGTGATTGATTAGTTTCTAATTACAATAATTGGAAATGTAGTATCAGTCAAGAATTATTAAGCGTGTACGAGTTATAAATTATAATAAATAATCTATGCAGAATATAATATTCGGTTTTGTACATATCATTCGTAACCGATTGTAAACATCATAGAATTATTAAGTATACAACTCCATTAGAGATATGTTTATAATTACTATATTAAAGAAGTCTTACGTAATATCTGCATTGGGATGAAGCCCATAAACTTGTGGTGGATCGACAGTAGCCATTGCGTCAATGGCTTTTAAATAATCCGAAATTTGTCTGAAATTCAAAATCGGATATCCTTTGAAAAACATAAATCCTTCAAGGAAAAGTGCTTCGGAGAACCAGACTTTTGAAAATGTGTTCAAAAGTCTTTTATCATAATCATCAGTGACACGACCACCGTATTGAACTTCTCCAATCATATATCTGCAAATGTTTATAATATATTGAACAGGGTCATCTATACTGTGCATATGATATTCTAGGACTTTGTTTTAATTGAAAACTACATCACCTCACAGTTTGCCAACTTATTCCACGCTTCGGATCGTAGTCATTTAAATGATTATTCATGAACATACAAGAAGCTAGCCAGTCGGCTGAATTAAATTCGTACGGGATATTCCAACCGAGTGGACCAAATTTACGCCGTTCCTGAACAACAGTATGCAAAAAGGACACGGCGTAAATTAGTGGAATATACTGAACGGCATCACACTGGTCTAACATTTCTTGATTCATACCACTATACGTCGCCAACAAGCCTGCTCGAATGCCTGAACAGTTTCATTAGAATGTTAATTAAATATCTATATTATAACAATTAAACCAATTAGTAGTTTCGATATATCACGTTTATATATTCATTGTAACATTGGAACATTTAAGAGATTTACCTTGTGGTGGTTCGTACGTGAACTTTATAGACATTTGTAGCAGAGATATAGGAAAATCTTTATGGGGTTCAGTCGTAATCCATATTCGAAAATTTGGATGTGGCGCTTCCATATCTAGTATGAAATTAACTAGCTCACCCATATATTCAAGACCCAAGTGACAATTTTGACATAGTGCCCAGAATCCCTATAATATAAATGAACGAATAATAAATGATTGGATTGACAAGGTTTTTGTTGGGATTGAATAGCAAACCTCGGTTTTTGCATAGTTCAATAATTTCCTTGCATGGACCTCTTGACCTTGACCCATTGATATACTTTTGCACATTACTTCCATCTTTTTCGCTAGTTGCTCAATACTTGGAGTGGGATCCGAACCCATGCTCAAGAAACAAATCATTGGCGTATTTGGTCTGGATTCAGCAAGCATCACATCCAGAAGTGTAATTACAGGTTCAGCATACTTTGATCCTAATGAATTAGCTATGTATTTTCGTGATTGAGACAAAGCTCTATCCAAGCACCATGCCCTGGATTGATGAGAAATTATGTAATAGATGTTTTTAATGATTAATTCAATCATAATCACATATTCTTTACCTTATGATTAACAAACGTCGAAAAGTATCGAGCATGTTATAACCATCTGGTATGACTTCTTCTTCAGGTGCATCCTTATCGAACCAGAATTTCCAAAGCTTTTCAGCAGCTGGTACCTGTGACACAATATACTGGAATTGTCTCAAAGCTGACAGTGCAACTAAATTTAACCAAGTCATGTCGGTGATCCATTTGCAAGGCTTTGGCGCAACTGCATTTAAATCCAATGCGGCGCCACCCTTTATAAAATATTGAAATTCTTCGTGAGTGATGGCGCCCTTTTGCAAATCAATTTTCAAGGTCATCAGTAGTATGAACATGTATTTATGATTCTCATAGAGACCACGTGCTTTGTACTTGAACACTTCGTAAGTCAAGTATTCGATGATGAAATTAATTCTTCGTTGATTAACAGGACTCTTTTCAGATCTAATATAATATTGATACGCGTCTATAGTAGTTTCAGGGTAACGTGCAATGTTATATTTATGTATATAATAATATGAAATTATCTACCTCCCCATGGAGAGATCAAATCTCTCTAAGAATTGCACGAGGGATGTCTGATACATGCAATTAACTTGCGCCATGTCACAAACTAAAAAGTACAGGACGCTGCCACGTGTTGCCACTGGTCGGAACTCTTCTCGAGCTGCATTAATTTTGATTTCTGTTTCCCTCGCGATAGTAAGTTTCTCATTGACTTCGGCGGCAGTTTGCTTCGTGTTGTTCAGCACCGACATTAACTCGACGTCCTCGATGAGTGGTCCCTTTTTAAAAATAAATTAAATAGCACGGAATTCATTAAAATATTAATTTAATGTATAAATTAAAGAGAGAGCATAATTTTATTTTTTTTTTCCAAATTTTCATATTGGATTTGACTTATTTAATTAATTATGAACGAAATTAAACTCACTTGAACCGTCGTTAACTTGTGAAGTAAGTTTGCTTCTAATTCCTTGATTTTCCGTTTATTCGCAGTTACGTCCGTGATTAATTGTGTTCTTTCAGTTTCCAATTCTCGCTTTTCAGTTAATATAACTCTACCTAACAATTGGTCCTCCAATCCTATATTGTGGATATTCATACGTTTAAAATAACATTTTGGAAAGTCTAATCGATCGTACCTTTCATTGTAACAGTGAAGTCAATTATTGAAGTGCGAGCGAATATTTCTGGAGTGTAGGATGGATTAGGAAGTTTTGTCGTGATATATAATCGAAAGTCTTTATGTATATCAACTTCCTTATCGCCAAGTTTCACCTGAAAGCATTGAGATAAAGAAGAAAAATTAAAATCATATTCTTGCGGGAGATAATGTTATTGAAAAATAATTGGATTACTTCTTAATACATTGTACCTTCAAGGAAGTTCCTATTTTTATAAAATTTTTTTCCAATAAATTATCCAACACCGGGTCTAATTCTTCGGCTACATCTTCGATAAGCAATGGTCGACCAATTGAGACGCAATCTTCCAAGTGATTGCGGAAATACTTGTGCGACAGCAGTGTTATCTAATATCGAAGAGTCATAAGTATTGAACAAAAATATATAGAATAATTAAATATATAGGATATATATAAAATAACTAAAATCTATTGTATTATGTTAAAATACCTGTATTTATTGGCATCATAAACGCTCATACCTGCATATCAAAATCTTTCTCTTTATTTTTAATCCACGTCTTGCCCTGCAGCTGAGGGTCGATTAGCAAAGGGTATCTCGTAGCCTTTGTTACAATTATTCCATTTTGTATAGAAAGTTCATCGTTCGGAAGTCCTTGCAAATTCCATTCGCCAGTCTAATGATAACGAAGGTAATAAACGTATTTTAGTGTTATTCCGATTATTAAATTTATCTGTATAGTCGCGTCATAAACTGCATTTTCTTTTATTACAATATCATAACGAAAACGACTGTACTAAATTAAAAAAAAAACATTGAATCGTACTAACCGTCGCTGTATCTGTCAACGAATCTATAATGTTTATGCTGGCGGAAACAGGAATCTTTCGACTCTGTAGAAATTCAAACCACCTTCTTTGTAATAAATTTCGAAATTCCTGATTAAAGGGTCCGCAATACGATAAAAATCCTGTTAAAATCAATACATCTCCGATGAGTCTATCGACCTCCGACTTAAACGTCGCCAATTGATCAGTCCATCGGACTCGTTCTCCCGATAATCCATCGATCATGGCTGTCGCAGCATCCATTTTTGCTTGGCAAGCCTCGGCCTGGTCAACTACTTTCTGAAAGGTAAAAAAATAGCCTTTTACCTTTCGTCAATAAAATTCAATCGCGACGTCATTAAAACCTTCGGTTCCATTTGCATGTTTGAAAAATCTTAAACTTATACCTGACGCTCGTTCATCACTCCATCAAACTCTTTCTGCACTTGTTTCAAATCCTCGTCTTTAGCTCTCAGGAGCTTTTCCGCATCCGCCAGATTACGATTAGCTTTATCGTGTTTAGCCTGCTGTACTGCTAAATTTGCCTGAAAATATTTCATATTACAATAACCTTATACATACCGTAATTATTGAACAACAGACTTAAACGTCTTGTTGATTTTAATTTTCCATCTCTCGTGTTTACCTTCAAAGGTAGTACATCCTTATTTATTCCATAAAATGTCACCATTGATATAGTCCACTGTATAAGACCAGCAACATTTCCACAAGCTTGCATTGCAGCTTCATAAGTGTACATATGGAAATTCAAATACGGCCTCATTAAATCGACAGTCTCACCATTGATATTGTCTTTTGGAAAATTTTGTAAATTGTGTAAGAATCTTGTGTCAGCCATCATCTGTGCATAAAAATCAAATTAAATAAAGTTAAAAATAAAGGTATAATATAATGGATGCAATAACGTTAAATTAGGTTATCAAATTTTACCTTCAGTGCTTCAGACCAAGAAGCGCATAAGAATTGTTTGTCTGGATCGGGTTTCACAGGTTCCAATTTTCTCCCAAACAAAATTAATACGCAGTCCATGATGAGGGTAATTAAATACGGTGGTTTTCCTAATTTACGTACTGTAGAGATGTCAGCAGCTTTTATGGTCTGTCAGCAAAAATTTGGAGATGGTCTAATAATAGCACATCAACAATATAAATGATAATTAAAGCACTGCTAATTAGACTCATCCACCTGAAGCGCCGCTTCAGCCTCGAGCAAAGCAGGTTCTGCGTCTTTTAATTTTTCCTCGGCTACGGCCTTTTCTTTCGAAATTATTTTCAAAAGTGCTTCCGCCTCATCCTTCGACGTCTGAACTTGGGCTTTAACTGTTTCTGCGTCTCTCTTTTTCTCATTTACCGTAATGAGTATCTAACGAATGAAATATATCATACATGAAGACATTTATATTTGTATCGATACTAAATACTTCTATTAGTCTGTAATAGTAAAATGGGCAAACCCAATAACATCTACTTACAGCTTCCACTTGTACATTCTTCACAGCAATTTCCTCTTGATTCTTCTCCAATACTTTTCGCAACTCATCCACTTGTGCTGCTGCGTCGACTAATTTACTTAAACCGTTGCTCATTCGAAAAGCCATTGTATTTATATTATCCAGACGTTGTTTATATATCACTTTATAACCATCGATAAATGATAGAAACGATTTTGGAGTGACAAAGGTTTGTCGGCGGAATCTGTAAAGTAATTAATCCAATTACACTTATAAAATACGACATCTAAAGTTTTACATACGTTATAATACTTCACGGCACCTTCAATCAATATACTTAAAATTATGAAGTTAACAATTTTAACCTGTTATAATAGTCAACGCAAGTATCGCCTACGTCATCTTGCACATCACCCATTACTTGAATTAATTGCTGCTTAATTTCCGCAGAACATATTACTTTGTAATGACCCAAAAAGTGTTCACTGACAGCACAGAGTGCATCTTTCGGCCACCGAGTGAACCAGTTCATAGTACAGCCAGATATAAGGCCAGGAAACTTTAACGATCTGGATCTAAATTTTTCGCCGACCTGCAACGTGCAAATAAATATTACATGAAGAAAAAGCGATTTGAAAATCTTATGTTACATGTAATTCCGAATGAGGCGGTGTATGTTATTCCAGCATTACAATCTCCGTGCATTATAATTCATGAAATATGCATATTGCAATGTATGGTCTTTTCAATGCAAACAAGTCTATGCGTACTAACCGGCGAAAAGCAGAGTACCAAATGTAAATTATTTCGAGCTCTTGATATAAAATAATCGTACAGATTATCAGGCGTCGGTGGTCGTCTCGGATCATCCTTTTTCATAAGTGGGACAACGTTCGTCAATATTTCATCCAATTCGTCTTTTGCAAAAAGATTGGCTACCTCGCCGACACTTAAGACGTTATTAATGTATTCTAAGAAGGCCTCATCCTTTATTTCATTATCAGTGAATATAAAGGTAACTCCCTTGCTGCCAGCTCCAGAGTCCCGATACAATTTACGCAAGTCGTCCATCAAGCTTCCGACATTATAACTCCTAGAATACAAAGAGAAAAAAGTAAATTCATCTTTCTAGAAGAAAAGGATTTTTGAGTTATTAACATTAAGATTGAATTAATATAATCAGTTAATGCAATAAATAATAACTCTTTAGACACGGTAGGCAAGGATTATGATTGTTGAATATCATATGCTAAGAATTTCTTATATAATTTTCATTTAGAGATTCTTCTTTAATTTAATATTGAATATATAATACCGGGTCAAGACAATTTGGAAGAAATTGAAACCCGCAATGAAGGATGAAAGTCTCGTCAAACTTTGCTTGCCGGATCCTCCGACACCAACCAACATGGCGTTTCCTCTAGGTACTCCAAGAATTCTTGATATTCTTATCAAGTGCACCAGGGCATCATGAAAGAAGACCAGGTCAAGGTGCATGCCACGTATATATTCATTGAATTGTTCCATGTTCTGACGAACTTTTGCTATGACAGCTTCATAGCTGCAAAATAAGAAATAAACGAAACAATTATTGCAATAATATATTCAAGTATAATACTCTAGCTATATTGTACTACTTACAACTATATACAATTATCAGAATTCAAAAGTTCTAAAAATGATTTTTAAGTTACTGACAACTTGTTCAAATACCTTGGTATTTCCTCGTATATTTTTGGAGCTTCAATAACATAATCCTCTGGTTCGTCGCCCGTTGGCTCTGGAGGTTCTCGCAAAAAATTAACGAAGTAAGTTTCTACAGGTGCATAATATTGAAAATCTGATCCCAGTAATTTCTCAGCTATGAATCTCATTGTACTTTGAAACCATTCCTTATCGGTAAAATTTGTGAATCTGCAAGATGTATTTGAGATCAACCCCATAAATTAATTTTGCACTTGAACAATTTTTTCTTTTAATAATATGCAATAATCCTTCCAGATACCGATCGGATATGACTCTTGTACATTCATGATCCCAGAGCTTTAATAACGTCGTGATACTTTGACACTCGTCCCTCTCGATTCTCAGTATTCCTTCCCATATTCGCGACAAATCCCTCAAATTGAAGATGTAATGAAACTTCGCCGGAGTAGGTAACATCTTGATCTTAGTCTGCTGCCACAAAACGCGCGTTAATGGAATTAACTTAGGTAAGAAATGCACGATGACATCCGGGAATCTGCTGTCGCAAAAGTAACCCATTCCTATAGCGCCTGAAATTAATATGAATTATGCATTTCCATAAAAGCATTTATAGGCAAAAAATATACTGCGGAACTGAAAACGATATGACTTTTTTTACAGGATACTTACTGAAAATCGTATCCATCGACTTATTCGACGGCAAAGTGCAGTTAAATATGTTAAACTGCCTTTTTAATCGCGGTGGAATGTCATTACGTCCACCGCCAGGATGTATCATGGCGGCGAGTAACATAATGTCTTGAATAAATGAAAAGTCACCGGGTTTATCTAACGAGTAAAATCCTTTGTATTCCATTAATTGACGGACGATTTCGTTCGTGACTTGATCACCCCATTCATTTATCACCGGCATATTTATGTCGTCTATGAAGACAGTCATTTTCCTACCACCAGGAGGACCGTAAGTTGTTCCTACACGTTTCTCCACGTAACTTTCAAAAATGCGCTACACGAAATTGGACAGAATTTATTATTTAATGTATCATATTATTAATATTATTTAGCTAATATTATTTGGAAGACATTTATTTGGTGATATGCGAGGAAGGAATCGGGATTAAATACTTCTACCTTTGATAAATAAGACGTTTTGTTACCTGTACCATATTGGGCGTAGATGCCGATGAAAAATTAAAAGATTTATTTAAATGGTATTCAGGGTCGTGCTTGGCCATGTAACCTTTTAGCATAACTGTCTTTGCTGTTCCCTGTTCACCTAAGATATAAAATGCGACCATCAAGCAAGAATATATTCAATGCATTTTATTTAGGACAGATTTATCATTGATGAATATCGAGAATATTTGATTTTTCAATAAATGATTCATCAGAAAATAATATGCATTCGAAATTATTACAAACCAATTAGAAGAACAGCTTTTTCTTGTTTCGCAATAGTATCTATTAGAAATAAGGTTCTTGTATTATCCACATTTGGTACCAAAATTTTATAATACTCCAAAATACTATCCGATGGATACTCAAAAGCAGGGACTTTTTCATTCCAATGTATCCATTTCCCCTTTTCGGAAACAAGATACTCAAAAATGGTTTCATCCTCCTAAAACACATTAATTAATACCTTTAATTTTCACTATTCTTAACATTCATATTCTCTAAATATAATCTTATACGTACGGCACATTTTGGCCAATCGCATTTCGACTCATGAGTTAAAAGAAATTCTTGCAATGCGTTACGATCATCCAGTTCAAGAACAGCCCCCAAACTCCACATAACGGCGAATAAAAAAAGTCTTTCAATATGCAAATCGGTCAGAGATTCCAAAGTTTCTAGAGGCAAGTTAAAAGATTAATGATAAACATTAATAAACTTTTAAAAAAGAAATATCTCACTAGACGAGTCAGAATCAAAGGTAAGCAATCCTTCTAATAAATCAATACACTGCCGTATATACAATGCTTCCAAAAGTGCCATTTTTGCTTGAAGTTTCGTTTGAACAAACGTATGAGCATCCCCATACAAGCGATCAAAAAGTTCACGAAGAACATCAACATCGTGGCTCGAACGTCGCTTAAACCAGCCCTGTTGATAAAAAAAAATAATTCCAAGTGCTCGACACGAAAAGCAACACTGGAATTCAATTAAGAGATAAAATGGATAGTACACCTCCAGTATCGGTTTCCATTTCAATACGGAAGCGCTGACAAAGACCATTCCCATTCGCGAAATAGTCGCGGGCGATGCGTTATCAACATTATCTGGTTCGAACACGAGTTTACTGTTCGATGCCATAATAATACGATCCCCATTCGCCAGTGTCAGAGTCTTGTTATCATCCAGAACGGAATTCAAATTTTCAATCCACACAGCATCCACTGGACCATCCAATACGATCCAGAGATGATCAGTTTTTTTTAACTGAGTCGAACGTCTCCATAATGTACTAAATATTCCATCAGTCCAATCATTTGTGGCTACGTCAAGTCTTCCAAACATTTGAGATGCTGTTATAGCCTGTTTTAATAAAATGGCTGTGTTCACTATTATCATTAGTTTTAATCGGTCTTTATAATGATTGTTTTTATACATACTTTGGGATTCATTCTAACTTCCTTATGTGGTATTCCCATCTCCGTCATGGCCCTCATCAGCGCCCACATACATCGTGTTTTTCCAGATCCTGTGGGACCAAGTACCATCAAACCATGTCGAACTAGAGAAGTTTCGTATAGCTAAAAGTACATATAACATTTATAATGTTTATTTATTAAAAATATTTATTATCTTATGGTCAGGTACTTGGACGGTTTTTAAATTCCATTCTGGATGATTCATTATTCCAAGGGCAGTCGTAGCATTTGCTATTCCTTTTTGCAATTCCTTGTATGTCTGAGTTGTTAGTTTTATTCCTGGGAACATGTCCTCGATTAATGACATGAAGAGGGGTTCATCCTCGTCTACTAATTTTGATAAGTTCATATCTCTGAAATGATATTAAGATTAATTCTCGTGATATTATTATTGCACGAGAATTTTTTTTTAATGCGGAATCAATTATTCCATTGAAATATATTTATTTGTGTGTCGTTTTATAACAGCTTGTAAATTACCGTAAAACTCTCATTAGGGTCGTCTCTTCTGAATCACCAGGATGCGCACGTTTCTGTGCACCAAGAGTTCGCAAACACGACAATATATTTCGCAAACCAAAGTCGTAATGAACTTGCTTACTGAGTTGTTCCTCGCAAAGTTTGTACAATGTAAAAAACTTTCGAGATAAAATAACATTTTCTTTAAAGCCGCACGCAGCTAATTTTACTCGCATTATTATCTAAAAATCGTTAAATAATATTGGTGAATGGTATATATCTATAGTGTACCTATTTTATAAATAAATTGTGATTTATGACGTCAATTTTTCACCTGTCTATCCGGTACCATCATTGCTACACTTCTGAATTGTATTTTTAAATTCTCCGGTAATTCCTGGCGTCCTGCATAACCTGGGTTCATCGTAATGAATAATCCAAACTCATAATCAACAGAATACGTCTCGCCATCGCTGCAATGTAAATAAGCCTTTAAAAGCGACAATTTTAAAATAACTACGGATTGTAACAAAAATTATAATGGAATCAAATAAATTCAATATTAAATAAAGCTTCCTATTTAAGAATAATATTACCTAAATACGAATGTTGTCTTTTTTTCTTTTTTTGCTGTTAACACAATCGCTATTTGCTGTGCAGCGACAGACAAAACAGGCAAATCAATGCGATTAAACTCGTCAAAACAGCCCCAAGCTCCAGCCTGGGCCAATCCCTAGAAAGCATATTAAATCTGTATTATACCCAATAGCACGATTACCAAGTTAAATAATTTGAACTTGAGCTTTTAAAATAATAAAATTTAATATAATTAATAAAATTTTTAATCGTAAAACCTTAAAAATCCTGCCCAATCCTCGAAAATCCATTTGGTCAGAGCAATTGAATACAACTACATATTTCCCAAGAGCTTTACCCATATCTTTAGTCGTTTCTGTTTTACCGGTGCCAGCTGGTCCAGCTGGAGCACCTCCAAAATTCATACCTAAATACAAAATTATTCTAAAATTTTCTAGTATTTAAAATCTCTTTTGTTAACTCGAATAATCCTTATAATAATATCTATGTATTATTTACTAAATTTGCTATCACTAATAACGCACCAACCGCCTGAGCAAGAGTTATGTAACATCTATCAGTAAGTGGTGTGATAGCGAGACGATCAGTGCATCCCAAAAATTCGTTTTGATAAATAAAATCTACATCTGTAATTCTAATAGGCACATCTTCGGTATCTTCGTCGAAATAAAATCTTGCCTGCTTAAGCCACTCAAAATCTTGAATACTTCTTATTTTCAAACGACACAATTCGTCAAAGATATCTCTAAAAAAAAGGTCGTACGATTAAAATCCAGCATTTCGTTTTCTTTATTATCTATTGTTTATGAAATTACTATTATCAAAGAAGTTTATTTTCTACGTCAATATCCGTCATAACTGTAATATACCTTTGGTGCACGTGTATCGTAATCAAAGCTTCATATTTTGCACGTGCATATTTCGAAAGATCCTTTACAGTTACTTCAATGAGTCCATTTAATAATTCCAAAAACCATTGATTGGTCTTTTTCATGATTGTTTTATCTCGTTTAGCCGAAACAATTGCAATTTCCGAGTCTCTGGTCCACAACACTTGAATAGCCAACAAACCCACCTGCGTTAATTTCAAATATATTATTTAAATACTCCCGGGAATCTATACAGTTGTCGTTAATTATAATAATGAATTTTATTTTGTATAATAATAAAGTTCTTGTATACCTGAAGAACGGATGTGTCTATTAACGATAATATTTCCATGTCAGGGTTAGACAGTAATTGTAATCCTTGGGCAATAACAGCGCCAACCGATTGCTGATGCATCTTCAACAGTAAATTCAACCAGTTCTCAACGCCACCAGTGCATACGACTTCTTTTTCAAGCACAATTTTCTCATTCTCCCGCGAATACATAGCGACAATTTTTTCGTATTCCTTCTCCGAGAAATCCAACTGCAGTAGAATTCACCCAGTTAGCACACAATGGAAATACAAATATCCGCAAATTTACACCTTTCCAATATTATCGAAGAAACCATCCAGATAATTCTGTATAGTGTGACAATCAGCCGCTTGTCCAAGTATTTCCAATAAACTGGGATCCGATATAAAGCAGAATCTTGGAAATATCACACGTTTAGTTTCTAAATAACTAGAAAAATATAAGTCAATGTATTAATTATCATAACTGCGATTCACAGATTCGTAACTTATTTAAAATGAAATAATCGCATATCGTAATAAGAATTTCATTGAGATATTAATTGTACTGACCCACTTAATGATTTTTGACAAGACTCCAATTGTTCCAGCAAATGCGGTAAGAATTGACCCATTGTTTCGTCCCCCGTGCATGTTTCCACTGCGTTAAGCTTTTCATGTGCACGATACATAAGTTTAACCCAAGATTTATCGATACTCTAAATAGAATTTAAAACGATACGTCATAAAAGATAGAAAATATCAATATTGTAAATAACAATGAAACTGTAAGTATAATAGAATCTCTCACATTAAAACGTTTCGCTTCGGCTGGAAGCTGTTTGGATATATCGCCGCCAATAAAAACAGCTTCGAGATAGGCCCACAAGTTTTGCACATTCAACCATTTTGCCAATATCTCTGAAGTGTTACTCAGTTTACTCTGCCACAGTTGGATTTCTTTCTTAAATGGTACATTGTAGCTGTAAAGTGTATCATCGGTTAATAATAATGATCAATTAATTAAATTAAAATAATAATATTTTTATATTGCTATTACGAAATCATTTTCGTTCTAAACACAACTATTACTAAACTGGTATCATGTTTATTAATAGCTTACTAAATAAATAGATTGCGTACCGATTAGCCATCAATGAACTGATAACCATTAAACTATCTTCCAGCTGTGCTATTACTTCCGCAGTTTCCGCACCTTTAAGTTGCAATTCTCCTCGCTGCTTAAAGTTTGTAAATTGCAAATTGACTATCGCCCAGTCGGCTATAACTTGTTTCAATTTGCTTTCGATATCTTTCTCTTTTACGGCACTTATACATATATCCTATAGGAATTATATAATGGGAATTATAAATATTCTAGAGAACTATGTAAAAATTATATTAACACAAACCTCTACTTCGTCTTTATGTTTTAACAAAGGTGCTTCCATAACGTTAGCCAATGTAAACGACTCTGATTCGATGTCGAAGTAATAATTGCATAACTTTGACATTCTTTCCCAATGACGATCCTTCATGGCTTTATTAGCCATCATTTCCAACAAGGGACAGGTTTCATTGAAATCATCAATTTTTTTCTTCAAATCGATGTAAGCCGGCCATTCCCTCATACCTTTTGGTAACTTACGACATCTTATAAAATACACAATTATTAAACTATTTTTTTAGTAAACAGTTATTAGTTAAAAAGGCATTGAAAGATTATACTTGTTCTGAAACTCGGCGAGTTCAGCAATGATGGAATCCGTGTCTATTTCTGACCAAGGAATCTCAAAGTAACCATCAATAGAACGCATAACTTGCAAATATAAACCATAAAGCTTTTGCAGCAAATTAAACTCCTTTTTACGTTGCTGTAATATTGGATATTCAGTAACTTCCATTCCAAATAAGCTCTCGCCACTGCTGTACGTTTCATATCTTTCCCATAATTCGTCAAAGCGCGCTTGGAACAAGATAAGACTAAAATAATAAATATAATATTGAAGTTTTCTCTTGATGAACAAAGTACTGCAGTATATATTTAATTTCTTATTGTCTCAAGTTTTCTTTAAAATCTCCATTGTTACGTTACCGTTCGCTCGCTTCCTTTGCTGGTATCCCTTCGACCATCGGTCCATTAATTTCAAAATCTAGATCAAACTCAGCCACGTCCTTTTTAAGAACTGCGACACCATTAATTAATTCTCTCTTGAGTGGTTCTTGCATCTCGCATATAATTGCCTGAACCTGTTTTGCCTAGAAAATTTATTAAGATCTTAAATATCTGTATGATAATAAAGACCGTTTGGATTCTTGGGAAAAGCAATTTTAGGGATTTTGGATAGAAATAAGTTATTAGTATTAATTATTATCAGTACCGTGTGTAACATATTGGTGAAATTATAGCGCAAGCTGTCAACTGTATCTTGTTCTTCCTTCGTGACGTCAATATTAAACTTTCCCATTAAAGTGTACGTCTCCTCGATTAATATTAACTCCATGTCCAAACATATAAAATCATCCCTTATCTGCCCAAGACATTTCATAGCTACTCTAACATCCTCAAGGTCCTTTATCTTGCGAGACAAGACTTTATTCTTATCATTAATATAATCAGTAATTCGTCGTAACTTTTCCTTATAGGTTGTTGAGAGTATAACGCCTAAAGATGTTTTCCATCCGCCGGATTCCACCAGTAATGCTAACTTTAATTTATCTATGGAGAAATTTTTATGTGTAAAATGGCGTCTTTAACGGAGCATATAGTTCACAATATACCGAGACGTCTTACCCATATTAATTTGAATGGGACCGACTATATGATGATCTGAAAGATTTTTTATTTCACCAGATATTTCCTCGTATTCCATCAATTTCTCTTTTATCTCCTGAGTTATGGGATCCGAGTCTACGAATTTTTGAATTTGCGAGACTCTGTCCTCCGACCAGAGATAAGAGTATCGTAAATATGACTGAAAGTTTTGCACGTAAATTTTTCTAGGATATCCATCAATCTCTTAATTTCAATAAATAAGACTCACGTTTCCAAGCATTGTTATGTCGTCTTTTACCATAAGCATCGCTCCCTGTAAGCTCATAGAACAGCGAATAATTTCTTTATGATCTACAACGCTTTGATGATAATTTTTTAAGGGTTGTGTGTTATCTGTTACATAAAAAAACATACATCATCGTTTATTAATGTATAATAAGATAATGTTGTACCATCGTCTATGTCAATTCCAAGAGATGTTCTTTGCTTGGGCGTTGGTGAATATCTCTGGCCCCACATAATCACTCCTTTATGGGTCTCTATTAAATTTGTTATTACTCTTGCAAAATGGTACTGCATCTCCTCTATCGGTGGCATTATCACGATGTTGGGTATTTGCAGGACGAATTGAGTCGACATTATTGGAACTTCCCCACCTTCAACATTTTCCCGCAGCAATACGCTAAAATTAAAACGAAGATCCAAGAATCTTTCTCATTTTGCATTAAAATTCGTAACATGGAATTACATACACAGTGTAAGATTTATTGCAGCACTGAGTACATTGTTCAAAAAAAATTTGAAAAATATTCATAAAAATATAAATATCATTGACAAACCTCGAAGTACCCACTCGTTTTTTCAAAGTGTCTAAGGAACTTTTAGTACACTTGACTAAAGCTTCGACTAGTTTGATATTGAAATATGCAAACATTTCCATACAGTCGTTATGCACGCGTTGTAAATTAATTTTGTTCGTTCTATCAATATTTCCGAAACCTCAAAAATAAAATTTACAAAACATCAGCTAGATAATTCCTAAACTTTTCAGCACACAAAATTCATACCTGGTTCAAAAGGTCCTTTCGTTAACTTTGTCTGTGAACCAACTTGTCTGTTTACTTTTTCTTGATCCATCCAATGATACTTTCTATCATCAACATTTGGATCCATTATTAAGTCCATAAACTTGTTAATGATAGTTATGACAGCCTTCTCAGCTGCTGATGATTTTATTTCCAATTCCACCGCCATTACGTTTCTAAAGGATAAATTGTCCGCCGAGAATTGAATGGGAGTTTGTGGATAATTCACAAGTTTTATGAGCTTCGCCTCTGCTATTGACTCGAATACTTCATCCACTCTAGCTTCCTTCATATCCTTCACTTCTTTAGCAAAGATCTCCACGTCTCTGATTGAATTCTTTATGTCAGCACATACTTGAGGAATCTTCAATGAAGCCCATGTAACCACTGACAGGCAAGGTTGAAAGGCCAACTCAAGTTTCACGAATGCAGGATTCATTAGATTCAAAAATAACACAGGAATGGAGCGCCTAATTGTAACAATAAAATTACGCATAATCCAAATTACCTTCAGCCGTATAAAATTTGAATTTAATTTTACCGTAAATCATTATTTTCTTCCACCAACTTTTTCACAGTTTCATACGAAGAGAATATTTTTTCCTTACAAAACGTTATTATCTTTATAAAATCCGGTACTTCTAATCCAAATCTGAACATGTGTTCAGCCTCTCGTATCACTTCCGGAATGTAAGGATCGAAATTTAAACAATACTTGTTAGTCTTTGGATGACGGATAAGTAATGGTGATGAAAGAGCTAAACGTACCTATACCAAGTATTTATAGATAATTAAGATTGATGCGAGGTTATGTTAATAATTAATATATTTTGAAACTTACAATATCAGCGGACTCGTACCATGCTTTATGATATATCATTTCGTAGTGTATAAAGACACTGATAAGCGCATTGTATATTTTAATGCATCTTTGCATTCTTTCATGCATCACCACTCGTTTACGTGTTTTAAAGATATTCATTGGCATTTCTACGCGTCTATAGAGCTGACGAATCCATAAAATTCTACCAGCAACTGGTGGGATATTGCGTGGCAATAGCGGATCCGATCTATCCTCGTTGTATCTATCACGTACTTTTTCAACTTCTTGCTGATATATTATAACGAGCTCTAAATATTTACGATCGATTCTCAGACGTTTGAAATTTAATTTCTGAAACCTAAAAAAAGAATTATCAAGGAGATACTGTTCGTATATAACAGCAGTATTCTTAAGGTCTTCACTAGTTATGACCACTTCTCTCAAGTATATGCGGTTTAACTTTGTTCTGCTATGGGAACTATACTGTGTAAGAACTTTACCTGTTTACTAATCGCAATGCTTCCACTATGTCTGGTACCATCGATACTGTTTTGAAGAAAAAGTTTCGCAGTTCAATTTCTGTTTCCACGACACTCTTCTTGAATTCATCATAGTCCGAATCAAAATATGGTTTTCTATGATCTAAGGGATCGTAAGATTGCGTCGAAATTTTTTGGAAAAAACTGGAAAACTTTTGTGCAAAGGCATCAATCCCTTCGATGGTTGAACTATGCAGGATAGAGTACATGATCGTAGTTTGTAAAACGTCTATCAGCTGAAATAATGCATTCGCATATGCGATATTTTATTTATGTACATATATTTCATCACGGAAATATAATTACCTTATTTATTCTTGTGTTGAATGTTTCGAATTTTCCGAAAACGTACATTTCAGAGACCTCAAAGGGTTTTTCATCGGGACTCTCTTTTACCTCTTTACGCATTTCATTGTAACAGTCGTAATACTGCTGATACAATTTCATACAATCCTAATTAAAACAAAAATTAATTTCAATATTGAATGTTTATTATTACTATTATTATTATTATTACCTGCATTCTCGAAATCATATCACTTTTAGCGTCATCCCATATCGGCATCGTACCGTTCTTGGTCAAATAGGCTTTGCACGCTAAGATCATTTGATTTGTCATCTGAAATTATTTCAGTTATCATAAAATTCATTAGTGTCAAAACATTAATTATATTCGCTATAAATTCAGTTTTACAGCCTTTAACAAATCAGGATATAACACCTACTAGAATAGATTGAGAATAATTATTAAAACGATACCTTTACGAATACCGCCGTCACCATACGTCTTGTATTAAAAAATCGTGACGTCGCGTAAATCATTCTTATCGCATACATTAATCCTGGCAAATGATCTCCTATTTTTGTCGGGTCTAATCTATACAGCGGTTGAGTGAATTTTTCAAGAGCATATAAATACCGTACATTATCCTGAGATAATATCTGTACTGTTGTGACATGATTGTCCAGCCGTTTCCATTTCTATATGACAAGTACAATTAATTAAGTTACAATTCTTGCATGAAAATAAACAGGCGCCATCTCATACGTACCTTAACAAGTTTTGATTTAGCCTGAATCAAAAGTTGAATAAATTTCTGTGTATATGGCGACTTGATATGCTCTACGATCGATGAAAAACGTGCGAGAATTCTTCTCCAATATGTTAGTTCAGCAGTTGGTCCAACTGTTTCAGTTTCTCTACGTAATTGTTGACTTTCAACAATGGCCTACCATAGATATAATTCAACGTCATATAAGTAGCCAATTGCAGTATTTTGACAATATTAATATTTACGTACACGTTCCATACTCTTCATCCATAATTTTACGTTAGCTTCAACTTCCAGAATGACATCAAGATTTTTCGCGTTACTCATAACATTCTCAGGCATTGACAAATATTTCTTGTATAATTCCCAATTAGTATAAAATTTTACTGCACCCTCCAGATCGATTTTGGTCACTGAATGCCAGATAAAAAAAATTAATATCAACCTTGTATACCCTATAAAATTCTATAAATGAGATACTCCTTAACGTGTCAAAATATTCTTACTATTTAAAAAATCACAAAAATCTTTGAAATCTCCAATAAAATTCTGTTTTATCTTGAGTCCAGCTTCCGTTTTTGATAACTCTCCCCATTGATTATTAACCGATATAGCACGCTCGTTAAGACGCGAAATAAGTTCTGATATTCCAGCAAGAGCATTGCCTGTCGCATGATCCACTTCAGCATATGCATAAAACGTTTCCTACGTCAATTAAATCATGACCAATGTATCAAGTTGTATTAAAATTTCTTTATCACCTGCAAAAACTTACTTCCAGTAACTGTTTTAATTCAAAATTGACATTTGATCGTAGACGATATATGATAACACATTTCCCACAAAATTTCTCGGTGGAACCATCTGTTACGCAGCACCGCAACATTTCTTGCTCGTTATCATGTTGCGCAGTCCAACGTCCCGATTCTGAAACACAACCGGTACATACAAACGCAAGGTATATTGAAAACGTTAAACATTTCTTATTACCAAAAGATGGAGGTGGCATCGGCTGATAGTAAATAATTACTGCTTGTCTTCCACCCTCAACGAAGAAACTAGCAAATGCATTTACGTATTCATCCTTATCAATAATTCCTTCCTCTAATATGGACGGGTCTGTATTTAAAATATATGCCACCATTTCTAGAACATGGCGGTGAGTCGTTTTCAGCCAACTTTGTCGAGCGTTACGATTTTCCTTATACTTTGCCTATATGGTAAACCATAGGTGATGTCATTGAGTAACTTGAAATACGTTATTAATTATAATTTTTATCAGTCAATAAATTTCATACGCACAAGTCGTTCTTTCGTACTCTCTGTTGGCAATTCTTCTAAGGCACCGACTTTTCTTTCTAATAATTCTGCAATTCGCCGCTCAATGGCGGGCATCGTATAATTACGAGAAGAATAATATGCAGAAATATGCGCCATAGTTTCAATAGATTTATTATACCCAACAAGTATAAAAATTCTTGACAATGACGTTTTATCTGATAAATGTCAATTATCATTAGCATAACGATACTGAATGAAGTTTGTCATTTCGTATTTCTTATGTTATATTTATCTATAATTTTGTAAGAAATAAAATGAAACTATACGATACGAAGCTAATTAGATCAAATGCACCAACTGAAGTTAAAAGATATTGCCTTGCTAAACAAACTTCCCATTATTAATCCTTTAAAGGACGTAGACAGTAGTAGATAAATGGCAGCCGTTCGTGTACTCTTATATTCAATTACTTATTTTAGTAAAGACTATAATAAAATTCATTTACCTCTTATGAGACAAACCTAATTTTGAATATGAACTGCCGCAATATCTGATATGCTGCAAAACATACCTAAATATAAGTTTTTAATATTCTTCCTGTTCGTTCTATATTTACATATTATTAAATAGTTCGAGGTTTACGTACGCTATCAATATTACGACAGTCTGACTGTATAATAGATCTCTCGCCTTTAGACGTACCATACTCAAACACATTTAATACAAAGAGCAAATTGTTACAATAAAATACCCCCTTTATCTATGTAATATGTGAAATAATGTTAAAGGATAAAAGAAACTTTACCTGATCGACCTCAAAAATTCAGTTAAAAATTCAGTTGTCTATTAATTATAAATCGTGTACTTTGAAACACATGCGCTACATAGGTAGGCCAAAACTATTAACTACGCTCATCAAATAGAACTAATTTCTATGACAGACCATGTAGAAAATTCTTTTTTCTGTGATTAGTAATATTATACTTACTGAAATCTACCTTATTCACTGACACTTCTTTAACATGAGGTTGGAAGCCATACAACGCACATGGAAGAAAACGAAGAGATCTACCTTATTTACAGTCGCAACTATGATAATAATTTAATTTTTTCTATTTGTTTTATACTTACCCACTGATATATGAAATATCAAACTAAATCTTATTTATCATATCACGAATAAAAATATTCTTCTTCAAAGGAGTAAGATTCATCGGTACTTTTACTGAAATTTAAATTTAATCATGAATTGCATGCTTACACGATTGTCAATGTGGCCTTAATGGTGTCTTTAATTTCAAATGGCATGTTTGAACTGATGTGAATGCACCTGCACGGTACTGTCTATGTTTGTTAATAATTGTATTGTTTTTAATATTTGAACGATTTACCAATTTCAATCTATTAGAAGTTATAAAGGATGCAAAAATAATAAATTGTCAATCAGTAGTAAATCATTCATCTGAAATTAAATGTTTAACTTTTAATGGTATATACCGCAGGTGTAGTTAAGAATGACATTGCGTGACGCATTAAGGAAGGTTTCGATTTGAGGTTGTGTCATAATACATAAATATATGACATGGCATTCGCGATATGGTAAATATGCTAATAATTATATGAACAATTTATTGGCCAATATATATTTTAGCTTCTTAAAATTTTTTCTTAACAAAAGATAACTGTGTAGTATATAAATGTATATTTTTCTTTTCAGGTGAAAATTCATTATAAAAGTCTACTGGCAAAAGATTTCCGTTTTCAAAAATGCAAGAAACATATCGCTTTATTGTTTCTCATATCTCATTATAATAATATACATGAAATATAAGTGAATAATAAACTACAATGTTTAAACTCGAGTCATATATAACTCCAGTAATCCTCAGTTATGTGGAGAAATATGTTAAAAATTTTAAACCAGAGCAATCACAGGTATGCGCAAAGTATATTACAAGTGACACTTTTTTTCTTTCCTGATTTCTCTTTACAAAAGTGATATTTCATTCCATTTTACTGTATTATTATATTTATACTAGGCAATTGGAGGTTATAAATATATCTTTTTGATAGGGCAATACAGATGTTGAAATTTAATTATATTTATTTTAGGTATCATTATGGGGTGGAGATGCATCTTTTCAGAATCTTGATTTGCGATTGGAAGTTTTGGAGGAGCAACTCAATTTGCCATTTAATTTTGTCAGTGGACACATTCATGAATTACTCATTCATGTCCCTTGGGTGAAAATTACTTCAGAACCAATAGTCGTTACAATAAATACAATAGGTAAGAATTTACACGCGAATAACAAATGTCTGTTAACATTCTACATAAAATGTCTGCTGTTTATGTATATGTGAATTATTTATTTTAGAATGTATTTTAAAATTAAAGGATGAGAATCAGACAGAAAGTAGTACATCTTCCTTACAAAAAAAGAAACGGAGTACAATACAGTAAGTATTTTTATAGACTAAAATATTTCATATTTAGTGCTTCCAATACTTTTTATTTCATTTTACTACAAGAACATTTAAAAACAAAAGTTTTATGTCATATAGGGAAGAGACACCTCCTGGTTACATTAAAAGTATTGTAACTAAGGTAGTCAATAACATTACAATAAATTGTAATAATTTAATTCTAAAATATGTGGAAGAAGACATCGTTCTTAGTGTCAACATCAGATTTCTTAGTATGCAGACAGTTAATGATAAGTGGGAACCAACTTTCACTGGTAAATTTTCGTTAGATCATATAATCGTGTACATTATATTGCCACTAAGAAGACATATTTATACAATTATAATTGTATCATTACGTTTATAGATGTGAGCAGTTATGAAGTCATGCTACGAAAGATTATTACGGTACAGGACTTAACGCTCTGTCTGGATAAAATGGATGCTTCGGGAAAGATAGAAGCTTATCAAGTAAGCCACTTACAATCATTACTGGACTTTTTCATATAATTGAAACAAAATATAAACTTGTAAAATTTGCAATAGGATCCTGTATTATACCGATGTTCAATGATAATACGTCTAATCATCAATTATCATAGCAACACAGCAAAACGTGCTTCCATTACACGATTAGATCTTCACTGTGAGAAAATGGAATTCAGTATGACTGAACAACAAATACCTATGCTACTTAGATTAGTCGCATTGGTACTTGCTTTACAGTCCAAGCAATTACCAGTCAGCAAAGAAAGATCTCTGACATCAGTAGAAGATAGAGAAGATGCTTCACAAGGTTTTATATTAATATTTTTTCATATATCTTAATGAATTTATTTTTTTTATTTTTATGAAAATATCCCATTTATCTTTTAGACGAACCGGACGAAGGTGTAGGTATGTCCTCAGAAGGTGGTACATGGGGTGGCTGGGCCTGGGATGTAGTGTCATCATTTTTACCTGTCGATTGGGATAATGATTGGTCCAGCGAACAGCAAATGGCCTATTCAGGACACACAATACATCTTGGTATTTACGTGGATGATGCCACTGTAACATTTAAGGTAAATTTCTTTTAGCAAAATAAATTATAGATCCAGTTTTCTTTTCATAAGCACTACCCTATTTATGATGCTTCGTTTTATTACAGACGATTGATAGTGTGAAGGAACAATTGTTTTACAAGTCGCGTAAAATCAGATACAAATCATTTCTTTCACTACGATTAACGGGTGTCGTTATAGATGCACTACTACAGGGTATTACTATGACTACCTTTCAAGTTGGATTAGGCAGTATACAGCTCTATCCAAGAGGAACGTGTAGCTGTGGATTTGCAGAAATCATAGACGGTGCCCAGGTTTAGTAATCTTCATTAAATGAGCTCGATTTCAGTACGAATAATTTTTAAGAAGGAAAAATATTATATTTCAGTCACCCCTCTATCTAATGGCCGGAAAATTAGAAACAAATCATTTAAAAGATTCTTTGTTTGATGACGATGCTGTGGAAAATAAGGGTAAAAAGAGAGAATACAAACAAGGAATTGATTATCATTTAGCTACTGTTTCTGGTAAGCTATATATTTAATTACGTACTACATGTTAATGTTTGAATTTATTTTGCATTATAATTTATTACATTACGCCTAAATTATCTATCTGTTATTGTACGTAAACTTATGCTTTACCCGATACCTTACTTGCGGATAGGACGAAATAATAATTTAATACATGTCTTTCTTTATGCAACTTCCATACAACTTGTTAGTTTCAGTCGCGAGCGAAAATTAATGAGTTGCACGAGAATAGCCATTACATATGTAGATATATTCTTATATTAATTGATCTATTTTAGTGGAAAGTTTATTAGAACGATGTCCAGCTCTTGTCATGGATTATGTCCATCACATTGAATTACCTGATGATATCACACCAGAAAGATTATCGGAACTGGGGGCCAACTTTGAGTATAGGTACATTTATTTAGTAATTAATATGAATTTCATTAAAGGCTGAGGACTAATCAGTAGCGTACGACAAAAAATCATTTAACGTATCATTGATTTTACAGTTTAGTTAATCAGACATATTTATAAAATTTGCAGCAATTTTCATGAACGTCGTGTAATGAGATACGTTGTTGGAGACTTAATAATAAGACTGTGTTCAGGGTTGTCTCATCGCATCGAAACTATGAAAGAGGCTGCTATGAAATACGATTATAGTCCTTATATCATTCCAAAACCAGGTATAAAACCAGAATTTCGTATCACACATAAATTTTTGAAACTGTATTTTTAATTAAACTTGTTTTATTCAAGTATTTGGCATATTATTATTCTAGAACCAACCATTGATGAACTACCGCCGGTGACAGTAGAAGAATACGATGCGCTCCGCGAAAATATATCTATGGTGGAAATGAAAGTGATTCTAGTAAAATGCGCGCTACAATTGCAAGCAACTAATCATCGTGTTACGAGTCAAATTCGACCACGTAAATTTATTGATAATCGGGTAAATACGAAATCCCTATACCCATATTAATGAATTATATTAATAATGCAATTATCATTATTAATATTACAGACAGCACCGTTAAGTCCAGCACTTACTGAAGATCCAGTTCTAATTGTAGAATGGGATAAAATGATTATAAATATAGAACAACCAATGTATCCATTTAGACTCATTGCCTGTGCATCCAAACAAACTGATATTTCTCCAGACATGTTTAATTACTGTCATAGAACTGTCGATGCAGAGGTAAAAAACTTATAAAATAATGCGTCCAATAGTAACGATTAATGAAAATAATTTTGTGTGCAAGGTTAATTATAAATTTTAATCTATATAGGTGCAAGGTTTAAGGAGTCAATTACGCTTAACAAATAAGTGTCGCACATCGATAGTAATGCCTTGTAAGGCAGAATACAGCCAAAAGAATATTCTATATCCTCAGTATTGGAGAAGTTTAGATCTCGTACATGTATCACATTCCATTCAAATCGATGCTGTAACAATTACAGGGACCAAAGCGAAACTTATTGTTGCTACTTCGATGGTGACTTCTATTTTAAATCCTCTAGATATGACAAACCCACTCGAATGCTCTTCTGTCCATCTTGATGCTTGTCGTGAAAAAAGTAAGTGAATTTAACTCTTTGATATTAATATGATTCATATTCTGGATTCTTCATGTACTGAAAAAATAATTTTTTTATTTATAGATCCAATTTATCTTGAATTATCCATTGAAAATATTAATTTCAAGAGCATGACGTCTTTGGCGACAATTTCCAATACTGTAAATATTGCATCTATCAAAATTTTTGCTTTGAATGATTCGCAACAGGCCTTCATACTGTCAGGACCAGAAAGTGATGATGACAGGTAATTTGCTACTATTCTTTAATGTCTGTCTTTTTATAACGATCTTTGTATCGTTTGCAGCGAGGAAGACAGTAAACCATTATTAATGGCTATAGTACAGTTTTCAAGAGATCCTACCAAACAGATACATCCACCAATTATTTCATTTCAAGTTGCTCAAATAAGAGGATCTTTGGATCCTCTTCTATGTCAGTGGTTACAATATCAAGTTTCTTATTACAAAGTGGGTACAACACAGACTCCACGTCTAGAGAATCAGCAATCTGTAGTCGAGGGTACATCCTCAGATACTGGTACGCGAAAAAAGAATTTTCCAAGTTTACACGAAAGTGTCCACAGTTCATCTGATCAGGAAAGAAGAAAATCAGCTCTGACGACAGACGACTCAAAAACTGTCTCTAGACTCGAAGAATCCCAGAAGTGTATGGAAAAGAGCGACGACGTTACTACTCAAGAGGTAGATATATTGTTTTTATTTATATGACAAATTATAATAATAGAAAGTGTAATAGTTCATTATGGAATTTTCAGAAAACGGGAATATTTATCAAAATAATCGAATTATATCCATGGTGGCGCGGACTCGTATTAAGTGGTCATATTGGACATATAATTTTGTATATTCCAACAGAGACAATGAGTGGAATTGGGGTTCATGGTATGTACGAATGATATTCATTGTAACTAATAGAAATACATTTGATGTAATACGAAAATATTGGATAAAATTAACTCCGTCATTGCAGGTATAGAACAAGCCAAAGATCGGGCTTTGCAAGAAACTCCTGACTTACAAATTTTAGTTATAAAATTGCCAGTTATTCTGGTGCATTCGGCGAATGTGCAACCTGAAATGTTGATTCCTTATTTGAAAGCGTTGCCAGTAAAGTTGCCAAAAGCTATATGGACTACGCGTAAGTGTCTATTGCCAGAGGCATTTATTACATGATATAACATAAATCAATAATAGCAAGTAGGTAAAACTCTACTGAATATGTTGACACAAACTTCCGATTTGCAGAAACACAAAGTTTTCCGTGGACGTTGACTATCAATGACTTTCACTGTTACACGCTTCAGAAAGAAAGACCAATGAATTTCATAAAAAAAGTCTCGTTAAATGCAACTATTGGTCTTACAACGAAAACGCAAACAGGTGATACATTGCCTGTAACGAAAGCAATATTGGAAAATAATGTAACAGCACTTGCCTTGTGCGTTCATGTGGACACTTCGCCTATTATTATCTCAGTATCCGAAGAACAGGTACCTACAATTATAACAATAAAATTATATAACAAAATTTGTATGCCTCGAATTATTCCGACGAATGACTTACACGTTCAGTACGAAATTTACCATCATATTATGCAGGTATCCTTTATGAGCAATATCGTTTTAACGGTGTTGAATATATTGTACGTATCACAACATCCTCATATCTCCTTTGTGGAAGATACTACCACAACTTCAACCATTTCCACATCTAAAGAAAATTCGGAAAAAGGTAAAATTAACATTAATTTTATATGCAATTGTATAGCTTACGATTCAAAGAATTTTTATTTTATATTTTCAGAAGAGGATAACTTAACATTAACAGCATGGATACAATGGACAATTACAAAAGTATCTGTGAAGTTATATGTTTTGGGACAATCATCAAGTTCATCCCTTAAATCGGTATTAGAATTGGAAGATATTATAACGTCACTAGACTTACAACCAGTTTACCTCAAACTAAAAAACAAAATCACGACTGCTACGATCTTCCACTACACGAGGTATATTAAATATTTGAAAAAATGAAACATTTCAAAATGTTTTCTCATAACGCTTTATTTTTATTGTTTGATTAATGTTATCATATTGCCACCAGAGCACCCCAAGCTCAAAACTGGGATCTTGGAGATTACGGGGGTTTAGTTATGTGCGGTCGAGAAGACACATTAGAAAAAGGTGAAGATTCTGGTTTCTTCAGCCTAACGCTTACGAGGGCTAAATCTGGAAACGTGCATACTCGTTGGGATGCGCACAGGCAAAGCAAGGCTCAGGACGTAAGAATGATAGTTATAACCGATTAAATTAATTGTAAATATTCAATACGCTCTAATTATATGGTTAACACTTTTAATTTAACAGTATGATTTCAAATCAGACTCCATACGGCATACAAACCGCTACATAAGTGAAATAGTAATTAAAATGCAAATGATGGATATCATACTGCCACTGAGCATACTAGCAAAGTATATGCAACTAGTCGAACCATTTACACGTCTTATTAATCCTCCAAGTAAAATTGATGTTCAAGAAAAGACAGTTCCATCTCCCATAGTTGGCGTTACCAGTTTGAGTAACGACTCGTTGCCTTTAATATATTTGGAATTCAAAGGCTTCCGACTTATGCTGCCAGCATCGACAACAGCAAGATATGGATTGCTTCACGATTTATTAATGCTACAGGTTGTATTATATTAAGTTTTAAATGAAAAGCTTTACTTTTATAATACCTAATTAACAATTTGTATGATTAATTATGAAATATAGTTGGACGGCATTGTCATTACACCACACGCCGAAAATCCAATATGCCGAACTCCACTCCGTTCGGATATTTATCAGTTGGCTGCCCAGGCGAATATATTAAATGTTCCAGGATCTGCCGTTGAAGATCGACAATATCAAATTAATATTAAAGGTGTATGTGCTTATACAACAACGTGGAAGAACTATCAAGTCAGTGTAACAAAGGTAACTGGAATTATTAACTGGGAGATTATTAAACTATTTTTAAAGTTGTAAAATTATCGCTGTTTTTCACATATTCTTATTTGATGATTTTATTTTCCCTTGTAGAGAATGTCACAATCGTACTTGTATACTATGAATGAGAATCCTGCACTGGAGTGGAATAAACTTGGAAATGGAAGTAGCTTAGAACCACACTTCTCTACATTCCCTATGATAACAAGGTAAAATAAAAAAATGTTAAGTACTAATGTAAAAAAAAAACGTATATCAGAAGTACAGTTAGTACTATAGAACATAATTGATGAATAATTATTACTATAAACAATTTTGTTATTTAGGTTTGACCTTTGCCTGATAGTTGCACCAGCAACTATATACAAGCCTGACACTATTGTCTGTGCTAATGCTGTGGAAGTAAATTGCCTCACTGATATAGAAGTGACAATTAACTTAGATCAAATCAAGCTTGGATCAATTCTCTTTAGCGAACTGAGAGATACTTTAATTGGATGTTCGGAGGATTGCGAAGTTGTTTATATACCGGCTTCACCAATGAAAAGTTTTCAACGAATACATAGTGAATACACGGCAAACACAAAGAATATTTCTCGTGCGAAACCAGTTTTTGATGACACTGATGCAGACTTTACTAAAGACAGTGGCGTGGACTTTGAAATGTCTAGTGTCAATTCCACAGTCATTGTATGTATATTTAACTTTTAGCTTTATTAAATTGTTTTCTTCTCTAAAGGACTATAACTCATCTTATATGTTTCACTTCAGGGTAGCAAATCCTTACCCCATGAACATTCTGCATTGCCGCCATACGAATTTTTATTTAATTGTGGTAAAGTTACTTTCGTATTGTACGAAGCACAGCAAGTTCTCCCCAACACTGAGTATCTTATGGTAGGTACTATGAACATTTTGAAAAAATCCTTTATTTTATGCAATACAATTCATTTTTTTTTAAATATTATGTAGGATGTTAACGAGGCTGATGAAGATGATAATAGCAACGTCAAACAACCGTTATTATATGTAATGATCAATCAACCAAATTTTTATGTCTCTCAACAACGTTCAACGAAAAAAATACAAGTAATTATCTATATCTCATTATATTGATTTATTCGTATAATGATTTTTTGCATATTACAATACAATAATGCTCCTTTTTTACTACAGGTTTCTTGCTTCGATATAGCAATATCACTTGGACACGATGACAGTCAGGAATTGACATCAATTCCCAATCCAACAGATTTTAAAATTCGTCTGATTGAAACAAAAAACGGTGATCCTCACCCTGATACTGGTATTCCACCATCATTTCTTATCGTGAAATGCCAACAAAATCCTGGAAAAAGTCCAGAATTCTTTATAAATATGGAACGCCCTACGAAAGTGCACTGTTCCTTATCTCGACTCAATGAAATGGATTCTATAAGAAATAAGGTACATACTGATATATTTTTATATAAAATCAATACAACTATTTTATTTGAAAACTCGAATATCTGATATTTTTTCGATAGGTTCTGGCATGCTTTTCGGACGAAGTTGCCATTTCAATACCTTCAAATGCAACAAGTAAAAATGATGTCTTACCACAAAAGACATTATTAAAATCAAAAAAATATAACATACCGAACATCAATCTGACTACAAAACAAGTTGTTCTGTCTTTGATAACCGATTCTGGATCAGAAACGATGATCAGCTTTTCAGCACTTTCCGGAAACACGTCTACCGCTATCAGGCCCGAAAGAATTTATGGGAATCTAGCGCTAGATTCTTTCATAATATCAGTGATATTAGACGGAAAGATAAAAGTTCTCTTAAATCCATGGTGCTGTAATATTACAGTTTATCTACTTTGGGAAACATGGCAAGATCCTGATTCTGTCCCTCAAATACAAATTCAAGCAGACAGTGATAGTATCTATTTCGATTTTGGACCTGAGCAAATAAAAATTGTTAAGACAGTCGTCGACGATTGTCAAATGATATTACAACAGTTTGTCCCACAAACAGCGGAAAATAAAAAAAAAGAAATTCAAAGTGGGCGAATGACTGAGCAGCATTACAAGGATGATCTAAAGGCCGGAGCCTTTCAATTCATTGATGGAAATGCAGACGAACTACCATTTCCGTATCAGGTACGAAAAATGTGTTGAATGCAACAATAAATATTATAATATCAATTTTAAAAATGATTTTTTTTTTATTTTTTACCGTTTTGCTTAAACATATATCTCTATTTCAGGTCGTATTCTTCACTCATCCTCAACAAGCTATGGCATGGAGATATCCGCAACCAAGAACTCTCACAAGATTACACGTATCTCCAGTACCATTTAAAGTAATTGTTTAATTTCTAATTGGCTTTTAAGCATTACGTAACGTATCACTGTATTAGAATTAAATTACTATGGAACCTTTATTCTATATAGTTTATGCTTTGCAGACATCCAGTAACGAGGAAGTCACAAATACCAAAGTTCCATGTACTGTCGAGTATTGGAGCGAAAGTCACACGTGTTATCAACGCTACGTCAACTTTTATTTATCAGAAACTGATAGTTACCGATTGGATTTGCCAGACAGTGCTCCAGGTCGAGCAGTAGCATGTGTATGGAGAGTTGTCTTAACTCCACATGAAAATTCTTCACTTGTATCTGCACGTGCCCTTGCAGCCTGCTTAAGAATCGATTCTTACTTCAATCCTACAATAATTCCAAATCTACAGGCTGCATTGAATATCGGTGCCATTCATGTAGCATTTTACAATCACATCGATGCATATCTTTACAATAATCTACCTAAACCATTACACAACTACACTCTGAACAGCATGATACCGGAAACGCAATGCTTCATGTCTTTGGAGCATAAAGAGGCCATAGTTGTACTCCACAGATGGAGTAATGGAGGCTTGATGCTCGATGTAGGCGGTACTCTTAGTATTCGCATACTGGATTATGGATTATTAAATATGCACGAGGTATTAGAGCCACTTGAAGGAAAGGTAGAATTGTCCATGTCAGAGAAAATGGATATTTCAATAACGTGCAATCCATTTTCTCTAAGAATAAGTCCTGCCATTATACATACTCTTGCTGTTTCGGCGTATCTATGGGCAAGAGCGTTGAACGAAGATGACAAGAACGTTGTTATTATGACACGTTATGTGGTCGCCAATGATACCAATGTTTCTATTCGCTTTGGACAAAGCAGTACGGACGATAATATATTACTGCAAAGCAGGCAATGCCATTTCTACTCGTGGCGCCACGTGAATAATCAAACTATTCGCATAGCTGTTGAAGACAATGCTTGGGCATGGAGTCATCCATTTTCTGTGAAAAAAGATGGCTTGCAAATTATTGAATTCAGCAATGCTATCAAAGACATAGCCATTTGCGTTAATGTTACTTCGCTGTCTGCCACTCAGAAACTTATTACTTTCTCTGGGCAACTTATTATCTCTAATCAACTAATTGATCGATTCGAAATGAAATTGGTCAAACATGAGACGGAGGCTGGTAATAAACCAGTACCTTTAAAAGGTGTTTTTAACATTTCCGGAAAAAGTCAGCCGCCTTCTATTGTATTGGAAAACAATGTAAATATGGCGATACGATTACGATTTTCTAGTTTATCCAATTTGTCATGGACAGGAGATATTCCGCTACTACCCAATACAAAGTGGAGTCAACCCTGGCTTGTTAAAGGTAAATGATTAATAACAAAGGCACAACAAGAATACGCGTTGTATACTTTCACTTGTCAGACGTGCAAAGATTTTTATATTAACATTATTAATTACTTTACAGTACCGTTACAAGAACGTGGACAGTTTTTAAGTATTTGGGTACGGATTGTGAATCAAGTAATTCACGGAAGAACTAAGATTCTTGTAAGTGATTTGTTAATTAATTCTTTTAGCTTATTTACTTTTTAGTTATGTTTAATAATTATTGTTATTATAGGCTGTATTGAGTCCACTTTATATGATCGGGTCTCACTTGCCAGTGCCAGTAAAAGTCCAAATGGAAACTCCGTCTTTAAAAGTTTCACTTAGCACAACTATTAACGGCCGTGGAGAACGGCAGCAATTATATTGCCCAGGAACATCTGAACATTTTCATCAACTGACTTTCCAATTGGAGTATGACATTCTATACTTAGTAAAATAATGACGACTAACATCACACTGTCTAGTAAATATTTAATTTTATTTGCAGAAGTGGAATTTCTGCATCGAATCCGTATGTACCATTATCATACAGTTCTGTGGACCAAAGAAAATTTTTTAAACGGCCTGAAAATGAAGATATTGAAGTTATTCTAAAAGCATTGGATAATCAGGCTGAAGATCAACAATGGCCATTTCAAGGAGATGATGTTCATGAATGGATGCCTGCAGAACAACCGCAGACTCATGTACAGGTATATACCAATTAATAATTAATCATAAGGTGATAATTAGGTATAAAAACAGTCGTTACCCAATGATTGATATAATAAAGATTAATAAATATTTAAACTATCTCAGGTGAAATATCAAGATGCTGGTCTTGTTTCAAGTACATTGTTATTGGAGTTACAGCCATGGTGCTTTATCCTTAATTCGTTAGGATGTCACATTTCTCTTGTCTCAGAAGATATAGAACTTTGTCAAGTTCCTCACTACGGAATCGTCACACCGCCGAAGTTAGAAGTAAGCAATTTTCAGCAAAATCAAATGTTTGGCAGTAATTTCATTTGAAGAACATTGTATTTCATCTCCATGTGTACAAAATATCATTATTAGTGTTTAATTCGCTTATACTTGCTATAATATTGTAGGCTACAGTTATAACTTTTACAGAATACTTTTCATTTGGGTGTTGGAATTGGTGATACTTATTACACTTCACAAGCACTCCAATTAGCACGACCTGATTGGAGTCAAAGTTTTTATATGCCCAGAATTGGTGGTCTCATCCCAGTTGAAGGGAATATTAAAACAACAGTCGATTGTGCTTCTAGTGTAAGTTCATAAATCTAATACAAGGAAAAAATCATTAATTCGAAAAAATTATGCTTATGATGTAAAAATTAATTTTTTTACAGCTTTGTATGCTGAGTATTAATTCAAATATGCACGAGGATATGAGACTCGTACGAGTAACTAGTACCCATGTTATTGGAAATATCACAAATCAAGAATTATGTGTTGCTACTTTAGCTGTTCATGAAGCATCAGCAAACTTGCATCTACCAGCAGATCTTACTCCATACAGTATAAATGTATTACCGTCTGAGGACCAGAGGTAAATTCTTACAACCTTATAAATTAAAAACGATAACCAATTTTTACAAGTATTACAATAAAGTATTATTTTCCAGACAAGCAACACCAATAGTACAATGGCATACTTTATATACTGATCATAGTGCAGAACCAGTGGCATTGTATATTTCACTGAGCTTAGGTCATCGGTGGTCTTGTCCAATCAGGGTGGACCAAGGTATGAGTCGAAGATGCCTTGCAGTGCCTGTAAGTTAATATTTAATTGTGCAATAACCTGCAAAAAATACTTCTTTTTTATATTGAAATTAATAGGCACTATTCAAATTGCTTTGTAGAATGATTATACAACAATGTCAGTAGTGGTAACTACTCAGGAGGACAAGGGCACTTCATACATAATGGTTCACACAGATAATAATCCACAGTTATTAATTTATAATGGATGTCCATTTAAAATTCTATTAGGACAAGCTAATCCTAACGCAGGTATACTTTGTGACTAAGATATATTTTCTAAAGTTGGTTAACTCGTATGGTAGATTTTTCATAACTGGTGTTGCTCTGCTAAAATAATTAAAAATCAAATATTTCTCATATAATTGTTTTAGATGAAATACTACCCGAAACTTCACACTTCTCTTGGATTTGCGAAGTGGAAAGTGGTGCAACTTGTCATTATTCTCTTCCTGCAGTGGGTAGTAGATTACCTGATACTCCAGCGCCAATTAATACAACAATTTTGTTAACAGCAGCGTCAAATGATGACGATGAATCAACAGGTACGAGAGTTCCTACTTACCAATATATTTAACGCTATAATCTGCATTATGATTTCTAGACGATCAATCACTCAAATGGTCCCGTGGAATAAATATATCATCAACGTCCATACCATCGGATCAATATTTGCGAATACCTTCATACGGTGATGTGAAGTTGATAATGCACACACGTTGCCACACTACCTACATAAACATTCTACCCATATCACAGGTACATTCTATAAATGCATTCAGTATTCAAAGTATTTAATTTGCAGAAAAAACTTATATTGTATTTTCATTTGTTCAAGGTGGAAATATCAGCCCGGGATATTAGAAGCAGATTGCAACAAAATGATGAAAAACCTCAAGACGTGGATATGGTATATAAACGGCCACTTGTGCATATTGAAAGCGAAAAAACATCATTGAATATCCACGTGAGTTTATTGTATTATGTAAACTAGGAATGACATATGTTTGTTAACTATTATTTACCAAATCTACACTTGATTCTATTATAAATTTCATATAAGCAAGTTCGCCGCGTATAATTAAAAGCAATCATTCATTCATTTCTAGAGTTCACCAAGTTCCACATCAGCCACGAGCTTTTTCTCCGCACAAGAAGAGATATCGGGAACAGAGTCTACAGCATCGTCTCAATTAAATCTAAAATTGCGTCCAAGTGCTCAAACCACTACGTCCCATGTGAATTACGATCAGCTGAGGCCCATTGCCGAATCTAAAGAAAATAATCTAATGGAAGGTTCTATAACAGTGTACCTTCATGGTATCACAGTAGTGATAACGCAGGATGTTAATGAAAATGCTCAAAAAATCGAAGTTGCGAATTTGAACATTACTGACTTACTCGTTGGCATGGAATCGAATTTCAACCTACGGTCCCTATGCATATACGTAGGAGATTTGCAATTAGATAATCAAATGTTTGACCAAGGAAGCTTTGATTTTCCTGTCGTTTTAATAAGTCAAAATCCATTTATAAAAAAAGCAAAATCATTCTGTCTAAGCAATCGTTTCAACAATGATATTTATCAGGCCAAGGATAACTCACTGATTGCTATTGATTGTCTTTGGGAAATTAACGGACGAACAAGCGGTGTGTTTACTTACATATATTAATACTAATGGTAATATTAGCACTATAATAATTGTTGCTTTATTTTTTAGCTTGTAAAGAACTTCGAATAAGAGTAGCACCCATCAGTGCTTACATAGAAGATACGTACATAACGCAACTTCTGAATTATGCTACATCTCTGGTACCACCTTGTTTTGTTATGCCACTGGATGACGGAAAGAAAAATCAGTATCATACTTCTATGACTGTTCATATACCCGATTATATAATGATAGATGCTAAAATCTTAAGTACCCCATTAAGACTCCAAAGTTTTGTGATAGAACCAGTATCAATTTTATTGAGTGTTCATACTTCCGTCCGACTTTATGTCGCACTGGATCATTCGCCATTATATTTTGGCACCTTTGAAAGGAAGAATCTTTTAACTACACCGTATCGTCTTGGAAATGCATTTATAATGCATTATTTATCAGGCGCTATATTTGGAGCTGGTGAGAATTAATAGTTTTCTATAAATGTACATAATTTTATATATTACTATTGTTATATGATATTTAGGGTGGGTCGTTGGTTCCTTGGAGATTCTTGGATCGCCAGGCGGTTTAGCACAAGCTTTAGGTTCTGGCCTACGGGATTTTGTCTCTCTACCATTTCAAGGGTTACTACAAGGACCTTGGGGTTTTATCGTTGGAATTACACATGGGTCTGCTAGTCTTATGAAACACGTTACCGCAGGTATTGCTTTGCTTGATGAAGCACGTCAGGTTCGTTATAATGTTCTTAAATAAATGTATCAATTTATGTTTAGGCACAGTAAATTCTGTTACGAAGCTGGCATCAAGTGTAGCTAGGAATTTAGACAGATTGACGCTGGATGTGGAACATCTTCAGCGACAAGAGGAATCCAGAAGAATGCGTCCGCAGGGAATGGCGCAAGGACTTTATCAAGGACTCAGTGGATTAGGAATGAGCCTTCTTGGTAATAAATAAATATATACTATAAGTTTATAAAATCAATATCATTACACAAATTACTCTGGTCACTGTGAAATACTGTGTTTAGATATCAGTATTGCTTCTACATATAGCATAACTAATTACAACGATCTATCAACAGCTGCCGTAGCTGGTATAGCTCATCATCCCTTGCAACAAGTATGGTCAGGAGAAGCAACAACTAGGGGACTTGTAACAGGAGTTGGTCTTGGCTTAGTTGGAGTAGTTACGAAACCTTTAAGTGGTGCTGCTGAACTCGTTGCCCTTACTGGACAAGGATTGTTACAAGGTGCTGGATGGAATTCTCTACCGTCTGTAAGTAATATTATTTTGTAGATGCCTCAATTGTAAGACATATCTCTTCTCAATTTGACAACGCCAATGCTACATATAAGTACATCACAGACGTCCAAAAAAAATGTTGATATCATTGTCATATACTTTTTTAGCCAAGACAAAGACCAGTCGTTCAATACTCTACTGGTAGCAATAACGCCTCTGTAAGATACGCCTGGCGTCTAATGCCGTTACTGGCTAATGGTAATGATACGATCTTGCACGTAGCCAGTGCTGATCGCGTTATTCATCAAGGCAGCAATCAGGCAGTAATGTTGGTTCTGACACGACAAGCTTTACTATTAGTGGACGTCGTGGAAGATAGTGTAGAAAAGATATTCCCATTGAATGAATTAACCAGCTTGGATCATCCTTCAGAATCAACTATGCTCTGCTTATATTACCCACCTGCAGTGAATCAACCTGCTAGACCAGTTTCACCAACAGAACACCATGAGGTATTTTGTTTTAAATTATATATGCTGTTAAAACGCCTGACTATAGTTTGTATTTACTTAAAAAAAAAAACCTTTTTTTTCTTTTTGTTCCTTAGATGGATCAAGAGATGAGAGCCAGGGTGGAGGAGTTTGTACGAACGAGTAGTACTGGTCTAGGAAGTTTACCAACAAATAGCGACGCGCAATCTGACACATCTGAAGTCGCGGCTCCACAGCCCGACGATACTTTGACATTCTACGTTTCTGCTGATTTGCGTAACTATTTATTATCCTTACTTAATATAGCTAAACGTCAGAATCAGGCTAGTGGTTTTATAGTTCTGTAATTTGACGTTATTATAGATACAAAAATTAGGGGTTATATTTGAGCTATGAAACTTATACTGATAACCTTTTACGTTCAGGGTTGGATTTAAGAGAAATTTAGTGGATGAGATGTAGATATGGCGAGAGAAGTTGCAATGTGAAACATTCGATTTTTAAACATTTCATCGAACTTTGTCGATTATCAATATTAAAGGATTGATCATCCTTTGCATTATTTAATTACTTATCCGTACGTTTAAATTTGACCCGGGATAATAAAACACTGTTGAAAAAATCGAGGCTTTATCAATAAATGTCATAAACAATCTTTTAATGTTCCAAATGTGATACTTTATCGATAGTCAAGTTACTGATTAACAAATTATTTTGTACAGATGATTAATCCAGGTTTACGTGTCTTCAGAAATCTGGATAAAGAAAATAAGTATTTTGTTTTGTATACTTGTATGTCAATTCATTTAGATTTATTATTCATTTTTCGAACATGCTACTATAAGTAGATGTTTAATGAAATTTCAATGCTTTTACCCAGAGGTGTACATTTGCGCTTTGCGGTGTTAATAATTTATATATGTAAATACTATTGTATATTAAATTAACAGGTATTGAAAATCAGTATACATGATTTACATGTGTGCAAAAGTATTGTTATAGTAAATATAAAAGAACATATTTTATACTACTGTTGACTAAATATTCAGTAACGTGAATCCATCCACTAGTTAAATTTGTATGGGGGACATGTTATGCATATCTTCCTATGACTGTCAATGTAAAAACGTTTCGTATAATTCACATTTTACTTGTGGATCCACTATATTACTTTAAAACACAAGGAATTTCTATAAAGTGATTAATTATATTGGCATGTATTTACTATAGTACATGAAAATATGCCATTGTTCTTAGACTGAAAATGTTTCTTTAACTTAAATAATATTCAAATCATGAATATTATATGATTTATTTGAACTTTGTAAATACATATGGTTTGAATGATAATTTATTTTGATGCATGTGCAACAAAAATTAAAAATCAACATTTTTGAGAACATTGTAAAGATAACATTAAAGTAACAACAGTTTTAAAAGATTATTTCACGTTATTTTTTCCATTTAGACCTTTTTGACACTTCTTTATGTAGGTACGTACACAGGAAATATCGACTTTGATCATTTATTTACAATAAAATAATATTTTATTTACATAAACTGTATAACTTTTGTATATAACTAGCAAAATATTCTATATGAAATTGTTTGTATTGATATGATTCATTTATACTATATATATGTATAATCAATATGAAGTATATTCTCTGTGCATAAAAGAAAGGATATTTTTAGTCGTTGCCTAGAAAAGTTTCGCCATCCTTTGAAGTAAACATAATATACATTTTTTTACTTAATTCTGGACCAATTCTTCGAACCGTTGTGAGTGGGCCTGCTGCTCTTCTTATCTGTTAAAATAAGAACCAAATTTATATTGCATCATATCTATTTTAGACAAACACAACCAGCAAAGCTCTTTCAATGAATAAAAGAGTACAAACAATTAAGTAGTTCATGAAATTTTTAATATTTTATTGTTATTCGAGTTAATTCAAATTCAGTAGACTTACAGGAATATCTTTTAATAACATTTCACCATCTGCTGGCGTACAATTCAAGTATGCCTGTAAAAAAAAAAGAATGAGCACTTTTTAAACTATACTATGTATATTATTTTACTTTACTGAAATAACATGATTGTTTTGCATCTTACTTCTAGAAGTTGCATAGGACTAGAGTATACAGAACAAATTGCATCAGCTGTTTCCAGACTAGACAAATTGAATTGACATAGTTGTTGCTGCCAAAGCCTCTTTAAACCATTGCCGTCTTTATCAACTTTGACTGTATCTCTGTTGTCGCCAGTAATATACCAATCAACCTTTTCTTCCAATGTTTGCCTTTTTTCTAATTTGTATGGAATTTCTGCTATTGCTTTTGTGTATTGATAAATCATCAAACCTAAGTCTTGAGAAGTTTCTATTAACCTACTGTTAATATTGGCTGTTATTTGAATTTCTGTCAAAGACGTTTCAAGATCTCGCCTAGATATTCTTGGGCAATCCCCAAATTTCTTGTTACTTTTATTTTTTTTCTGTGAATTATTACTTATACCTGCATCTTTCATAGCATCACGTTTCAAATTTTTATGATACTTAAAATATTCTTCTATTCCAAATATAACTAACGTTATCTTTTTTTGAGGAAGCAATTCGCTAATATTTATGACTGCTGCACAAAAACTATTACGTGCAATTTTGTTTACTGTGTCGTCCCAATTCCAAATAACAATAACATGATCTTCATCACGAGTATTCATCCTTGTACAAACAGTATTATTTTTATCTACATAACATTCTTCTATATTTCGCTGCCATCTTATACTTTGAGGAAGTAATTGTGATTCTGTATCATGAGTCAAATTGGCCTGTTCTAAAGTAATAATAATTTCTGTATAAAACTCAAAATTAACCAGACTCTCATCTATAATAACTTCCATAAATTTCATACAGTCTCCCGGCTGAATATTCTTCATATTTCTAACCATTACAGCTTTCTGAGCTTTTATCTTAGCTGCCTCTTCCAGTCTCTTAAGTTTTTCTGCTTTGAGATTCTCCCTTTCGTCATTACTTGTTTTCTTAGGTTTTCGAACCTTTGAATATTTTTCATTACTATCAGTACAAGATACGCTTTGGCTATCATACGAAGAACTGCTTGCTGTTCGAGACTCAGAAACCAACGAGTTAGTTGGATGCAAATATTTCCTGGCTAGTACATCTTCAACATTACAGTTATTACCAGAAGTGTACTTATTTAATCGTATATCAGAATCATTCTCAAGTAACTCATGACTTCTTTCATTAGCTAAATTGCTAGAACCAGATGATTGAAATGCTGAATCGGAGCAATATTCCTTTTGCTTATTTGTTTTATCATTTCTCTCAGACACGTACTCAAAGGGAACTTCAGGAAATTCATAATCATCCCACAAAGGACTCTTAGGAGAAACGCTCACAATATCATTCTTTTGTATCAGCTTATCTTTTCTAATTGTCGCATCAGAATCATCTGAATCACTCAAAACAATAACTTCACTCATGATTTTCAAACTAACCACCACTAGCCATGCTATCAGTTGCAACAAGTGAAGCTTGGCACACTGTTAGCTATTTATCAGTGGGCAATAGTCCCTAACCAATAATATTCTTGCTTTTACCAACTGCAACTGCAATTGACCACCAATCAAGTTCTTCGGCCGCGTATTACCCGTGTACTGAAACTTACATAAAATTACTAAACAAAAGCATTAAAAGCCAATGTGTCCTTTTAGAATATTACATATTATTCAATGACACAATAATTATATAATTATATAATATTATATAAATATAATAATAATTAATCCATTCGAATAATGTACACCTACATGCATCTATTTAATATAAATTTTTAACACTTCTTGCTGAATGTGAATTGGTCTTCGGGCGTAAACCGGCGATCCTTCTGAAGGCCCCCTCTTTCGATCCCTAGCGGAAACAATGACGTCATGAATGAAAGGTGTGCGATAAATCGAGACGGCATCAAGTTCTGTGCTCAGGACGTTTGTAAAATTATTGTTGGGATAGGCGAGATAATAGTTTGATCTAAGTATCAAATTCACTTAGGATAAAGCTGCTACGATTTCTCTGACGTTTCATGAAGGTAAGTGATTAGAAACAAAATACTCATAGGAATATTTATATACCTATGCAAGAGGGTAGGCATTTTTGGATGTGTCAATTCAAGTAACGCCTTTAGCCACTTATGTTTCGTCGACGCCAAGCTTTTTATATTCTACTTTTATTTTATGCAACTTTCAAGCATTCTCTGTTATAACATCATTCTTTGACTGATGATTCATACCGAAAGAATTCCGATTTGTCGATGACGAATCATAGCTTCTTTACGTCTCTATGTTAACCTGATTGTGTCAGGAATAAGAGATATTAACTTTTATCTAAATTTGAAAATAGTTTCGGTATTTTATTTTGGACAAAATAAGCCATTTATGAATGGTATCTATTGTATTTGCAAGCTACTGTAATTATTCCATTATTATACATTGTTGTTTGGCTTATACTTGGATGCTAATATAACATTCTTTTGTGTCAGTTACAATTTTGATTTGCTGAAGTAATATGTACAAGTTAAATGCACTTAAGCAGTGCTATGGTGAAAACTGATCTTGTTGTTCACCAAGACTGCGATAGTGTTTATCTTGATAATTTGTTTTAATTTAAATTTCATTTTATTATATTTTCAGAATATCGTTCAGTAACGTAATTCAATATGTCAGACCATTTTGGGCCAATAACTCTAAAATGGGATCCCAAGAATCTGGAGATCCGTACAATGTCAGTAGAGAAGACCTTAGAACCATTGGTTCTACAAGTAACCACATTGGTCAATACAAAAGGTCCAAGCAAAAAGAAAAAGGGTAAATCCAAAAGAGCTAGTGCTCTAGTCGGTACAGTAGAAAAAGCCACAGCTAATTTCATTGAAAAAGGAGAACAAATAGCTTATGAGAATCCTGACATAACTGCAGAAATGCTTAGCGCTGTTGAGGAAGTGAGAAAAACAGGTGCTGCAATGAGCATCGCAGCTCGGTACGTTTTAGTAGTATCTTACATGCATCACACATTAAAATATATTCTCCAATCTATAACTATAATTTACTAATGTTATTTGTTTAATAGAGAATTTTCAGAGGATCCTTGTTCTTCCTTAAAACGTGGTAACATGGTACGTGCTGCAAGAAATTTGTTATCAGCAGTAACACGATTGCTAATCTTAGCTGATATGGTCGACGTGCACTTGCTCCTAAAGTCCCTTCATGTAGTTGAAGATGACCTAGAGAAGCTGAAAAATGCATCGTCCCAAGGAGAACTCTTAGAAAACATTAAGCAGTTTGGTAGAAACGCATCGGAACTTATGAATCAAGCTGCAAAGCGTCAGCAGGAACTAAAAGATCCCCAGCTTCGTGACGATTTGGCAGCAGCCAGAGCTGTTCTTAAAAAGCACTCGACGATGCTTCTCACAGCATCTAAAGTTTACGTGCGGCACCCTGAGCTAGCCGCAGCTAAAGCGAATCGAGATTACGTTCTAAAGCAAGTTTGTGAAGCCGTCAATACTATCAACGATGTAGCCCAGGGTAAAACTCCTTCGGACGGTCAACATCCTTATGATGGACCTGGTGAATTGGCCGCTGCTCTGGACGACTTTGACGAGAGGATGGTTATGTCACCCCTTGCTTATAACGAAGTCAGGACTCGTCCAAGTCTTGAAGAACGTCTCGAGAGTATTATTAGCGGTGCGGCACTCATGGCTGATTCTTCATGCACTCGGGACGAGCGTAGGGAACGTATCGTTGCCGAATGTAACGCTGTGAGACAAGCGCTTCAGGATCTGCTTAGCGAATACATGAACAATGTAAGTATAATAAATATTATGCTTCTTATGTAAGAATTATAATTCAAACATTAATCATCATTATAAAGGATATTCCATACGATACAAAAATCGTAGTGGATTTGTCAACCGATTAAAAAAATCAATTATATGTCAATATTTATGTGATTGGCTAGCTTGCTTTATAAGCAAAAATAAATTAATTATGTTATCAAATATTTATTTTTCCGAATCGCAGGAGAAAAGATATTCTAAGTTTGTGTCATCATCGTAGCATACATAGTACACAAATATCTTAGTTATTAAGAAACCAAAGGATTGTTTAATTTTATTTTACAAGTTGTATGTAGTTAATACAGATGCAGTTATGGTGAACGTATTCATTGTAGCTATATAAGTGTCGTTTTGGTACATTCATTATATTCATTTGTTTGTTTTTTTTTTTGGCGATGGCAGTTACAGCTCGCTCGGGGTGGGAAACGGGTAAATATTGAAACTCACCCTATGTGTCTCCTGCATTTATGTTTGATATATTATTTGTTCATTAGAATTCAATCACCACCGCTCTCTGAGTGTTCACACCTGCTCACACATGCTCACCATTACTATAATCCACCATTAACTCATTTACCAGTTCGACCTATACTTTTTATTTAGAATTGGCACTAATCAATATGTTTTTATTAGGTGTGTACACGCTAACAAATGCTTCACTTGTTATCCGACTTTTTTGTACACTTAATGAAAATTCACTATTAACTTTAAAGTATTGTACTTCCCTATATACATATATTTTATGAAACTTGTAGGGAAATAGACACTGAAATTCAATAGTAAAACTATCGTAATTAATCAATCAGTACCTATGAAAAACTTTAGTTACAAGCATTCTATCTCCCTATGATTATATATAGCAGAGTAGATCACTTATGATTGTTATTGCTATCATTTTTATTATTATGCAACGATATACGACAAATGCGTTATTCCACCAAGAGTTTAGGATCCTATTAACCATTATTTTATTCCAAAATTATGACCACTTGTTACTTATGAAACACTAATGATACCAATTTACACCAAGTGCCTATTTTGAATTTAATGACGAACAAGAAATAATTGGCTACTCATTTATTGTGAACGAACAAATAATATTTACAGAAACTCAACATTGATTTGAAAATCTGATAATTCCTGATTTCCAGCAGCAAACCGATTTACTATGCTTTTATCAAATATTTGCTCTTACATAAATGTGATATTGCAGAATGATTTGTTTGTGCGATATATAAATACTTTAAATCCCAGATACAAAAAGAAGAGAATTCGGTGTTACATGTTTTTAATATGTATCCCTATTTACACTACCAATTGTACGATCTTGATAAACGGTTGAAATTTTTGGCAGATGGGCGTTAAGGAGCAGTCGGAAGGCTTGGAACGAGCAATAGACCACATGTGCAGGAAGACTCGCGATTTGCGTAGGCAGCTGCGCAAAGCTGTGGTCGATCACGTATCAGACAGCTTTTTAGAGACGAGTGTACCTCTTCTGGTCCTTATTGAAGCCGCGCGTAATGGCAGGGACAAGGAAGTCGAGGAATATGCATTGGTCTTTACGGAACACGCGAATAAATTGGTTGAGGTAAGTTTTCAGCTCAAAGTTTTGAGCATCGAATGTATCACATTCCTAAATACGTTTATTTTCTTTGAATTGTATTTGAACAAGCCGCATAAGCTGCATGGAACTCCGATACTTAACTGAATGACCATAGTATTATCAGAACTAGTTGTGCAGGTTAAATCAGAACAGTAACTCTGTATACGAAACGTTTGCCTGTTCGCATTAGGTTGCAAATTTAGTCTGCAGCATGTCAGGGAACGAGGACGGAGTGAAAATGGTGCGTTACGCAGCAGCTCAAATTGAGAATCTTTGCCCGCAAGTTATAAACGCTGCCCGTGTATTGGCTGCACGTCCTCGCTCCAAGGTAGCCCTTGACAACATGGAGGTATTTCGCCAAGCATGGGAAAATCAAGTGCGTGTTCTGACTGAAGCCGTCGACGACATCACAACCATCGATGACTTCCTGGCAGTCTCCGAGAATCATATCCTCGAGGACGTGAACAAATGTGTTCTTGCTTTGCAAGAAGGTGACGCGGACACTTTGGACAGAACAGCCGGGGCCATAAGAGGTCGTTCTGCGCGGGTATGCAACGTTGTCCAAGCTGAAATGGACAATTACGAACCGTGCATATACACGAAAAGAGTCCTGGAGGCGGTAAAGGTCCTCAGGGAACAAGTAATGCCAAAGTTTGCACAGAGAGTGGAAGTTGCCGTAGATGCTTTGGGCAGTAATCCAGCAAAGGATGTGGATGAGAACGATTTCATCGATGCTTCTAGATTAGTTTATGACGGCGTTCGCGAAATTAGACGCGCTGTACTCATGAACCGAGTAAGTATTACTGGTGGCCGATATTTATTCGACTTACTATATTCCCTTACTTTTTTCTTATATCCATTTTCATTGTGAGCTGGAATCATAACCCTGTACCAATTATTACAGGCGGACGAGGATCTAGATCCGGAAGACGTTGAGCTGGACGAACATTACACCTTGGAAACTCGCAGTAAATCTAGCGCTCAGACCGGCGAACATGGTGTGGATGAATATCCAGAGATTAGTGGAATCACAACGGCTCGTGAAGCCATGCGAAAGATGCCAGAGGAAGACAAACAGAAAATTCTTCAGCAAGTCGAATTCTTCAAGAGTGAGAAATTGAAGTTCGATCGCGAAGTGGCTAAATGGGACGACGCAGGAAATGACATTATTGTACTCGCTAAGCATATGTGTATGATCATGATGGAAATGACGGATTTCACTCGTGGTCGTGGACCGCTTAAAACTACTATGGACGTTATCAATGCTGCTAAGAAAATTTCTGAAGCCGGCACTAAACTCGATAAGCTTACCAGGCAAATTGCTGATCAGTGCCCCGAGAGTTCAACCAAGAAGGATCTACTGGCGTATTTACAACGTATTGCACTTTACTGCCATCAAATGAATATTACAAGTAAAGTCAAGGCTGACGTACAAAATATCAGTGGTGAACTTATTGTATCCGGCTTGGACAGCGCCACGTCCCTTATCCAAGCTGCTAAGAATTTGATGAATGCTGTGGTACTTACCGTCAAAGCATCTTACGTGGCATCTACCAAGTATCCACGACAATCGACAGTTACGGTGAGTCTTTCACGAATTATTCTTTATATAAAACATATTCAATACTTTTACGTAAATAAGAATTACATCACTCAACAGCTAAGATAGATATTAGGTATTTTTAAACGATGGTTAAACATATATGGCGCTTTAGGTATCGTTATAGATTATGTTACATTTTTAGTTAGGGGAATCGAGCCAGTTATTAGTTCTATTATCAAATATGACTCTAGTAGGCAGCTGATAACGAAAGAATATAAAAGAAGGAACGACAGAAGATGCTATATAACTATAGGAGTCCTGCAATGAAAGTAATGCAGGCGTTGGTGCGTTAACAAGTTTTTTTTTTGGTAGGGAAGAGATTAAAAATCTAGCCTTGAATTGTTTGTAGACAATTGAAGACAATGGAAGTGAGATACGATGGCCACGAGAGCCGTACCTGCTCTACCTACCCGTATCCCACAGCCTATCTATTCTCTACTCCGTTACACTGGTATTCACGAAAAAAGCACAAATTTTAGGGCTGTCTTCATATTTGCGCTAGTAACTTCTTTAGCGATGTATAAACAACAAAGGCATTTAGTTTTGAAGTTACGTCGAGTAAAAACTGTCCCTATAGTAACAACTGTATTCACGAATCACATCAATTGAATGCTATCCAAGGACAATCTGCAAAAAAATTATTGCTATTAATTATTTAATGATGATGGTAATTAGTTTGATTTACCAAGCAATAAATTGAATATCTAAATGCCTTATAATGATGTATTACTACTATACCGGATAGCCCTGACAAAAATAGCCACGGTCTAAGGTACATAAGTTTACCGTAGCTATTTTTCACTAGGCTACTTGGTATACTAATTAATACCATTACGTATTGCTCACTATATAAAATTGCTTACAAAAGCTTTATTTGTTGTTTACTAACTGTTGTGGATGACACAGTATGTAAGTATAAGACTATATTAATATCATATCAGTAGATTATATGTACAAATAGCGTGTACAGTAGCTTTAACGCTATTCGAGTCTTACATCTGTATTAAAGCTACGTACAATTTATCTTCAAATATTTCTCACTCTTTCGACATTGCCTAATTCGATTATGACCAGCATTATTCCGTTACTAACAATTAAAATAGAAATCTAGAAAATCAGCCATATACAATATCTTTCTAGCAAATATAACCACCTCTCTGCTTAGACGAGTCAGGATGGTAAAAATATTCTTTCCAGATGCATTTAAAAGTACTTGAAGTCAGATAGCCCCGTAAATATATATTTGTAATTACTAATGACAAGTTAATGTTTCTGTTAAACAGTCTCCCATTGTCGTGTGGAAGATGAAGGCACCGGAAAAGAAGCCGCTAGTACGTCCTGAGCGACCAGAAGAAGTCAGGGCAAAAGTACGCAAGGGATCGCAGAAGAAAGTGCAGAATCCAATTCATGCTCTATCCGAGTTTCAGAGTCCGACGGAAAGCGTGTAAGATTTTAATTACGGGTGACTAATTAAGAAAATTACTAGCATTACCAAGAGATAGGCATGCAGGATGTTCTATCTTCTGCGAATCATAGGAGGCAGTATCTGTATATCTGGCGATATACGATATGCCACATAATGAATATGCGAGAGAAGAGTATATAGCGACGAGGACCACTACTTCCTTATAAACTATAAGAATCGCTTTATGCGATTTCAATCATATTAGCACATGCCTTTTGTAAATGTCTACGGGGCCTTTAATACGAGAAAGAAAAATTAAAAAGAAAAATAAGACAACGGCACTCGTACCGTTTGCAGCAGTCTATTTATTCTCGGAACTGAAAGTAAACGTTAATTGCACAACCTATGCTGCTCGAAAATAGGACATTCTGCATATTTAGGATGTTACAATTAAGATGAAATTTTTTAAATTCGTGTCAATGGTAAACACACGGTAGTGCATCGATTTGAATGGATGCACGTTAATGACCCGAGTATTATCGTATCAAGGTACAGAAATAATATACTGGACATACGTTTAATAGTTATCGTCGACGTGATGCTAATTCACTAGCTTTGAATGGCACGATCGTTCTATTTTTGTTTCTCCTTTTAACCATGAATTAATCATTCATGTATTTTTCTTTCTCACGCGCTCTAACGTAATCTTAATCGCTCTTGCATTACGTTTACCATAATAATCGTTATCCATTTGTAATAGACGTTTCGGGGTTCTAATGAGGGGAAATTTGATATATTCGTTGCATTCGCAAACTGCGATTTTGAATTTCACTTGGACAAATTAACGATATCACTGAGTACCCAAAGAAGCTGAAAACTCGGAGAGCTGATGAACACATCAGTTCGACGTGTTGGTTTGTTTAACGTTAACTTTTTCAAATCGTCCGACATTTTTATGTCAAGAGACAACAGTTCCTTATTCTACATTTTCTATCGAAGCTTCTCCTCTTGTTATTATAATGCCCACTGCTCAAGAGTGCTGCAGTTCGTTTCATTTGTTCGAGACTTCCTTTCTCTAAAACTGCCACGTAATTCTACATACAGCAGCGAAATACGTCGCGAAAAAAATATGTATCTATTTTTTTGAGTGACGCCCATTTCAGACAATAATATAATGATACGTTACAGTTACAATAATGGATTACAATTTTCTTCGCATTTATAGCACTGGGTTCTAATCAGTATTGACACAGATAACAATAGAGAAGGTGACCTAGAGACCTCCATTACGTTTATCAATATCAATATGATTTTGATTAATTGTTCTCTCCCTTAAATTGATCATCAGTGCTACCAATGCGGCCCAATTTTTGTTCCCCTCGTGTTAAATTCTTTCTAGGAACAATTAGATTATCTCCTTTTCTTCCTATTTTTCTTTTCTTTTTTTTCTTGACAAATATATATTTCTTATGCGTTTCATAAGACGATGCTTTTAAGTGTGAACCGAATGACGAGAAAAATATATGCTCAATACGTTTCCATTGCATATAAGCAGTACAGTGATACTTTTTTGATACGTATTTAAAAACAATTACCAAGCATTCTCTGAGCGTCGCTTATTATTATTAATATTATTATTGCGTTCTTCGAATTCCATTTCTCATACGTGTCACGAGTCGAGAATCGTGAAACAGGTTGTTCGCACTTGAAACACTTGATACGTCGTTGCGTCGTACATAAGCGTATAAAATAATATTACTTCTTCAACAGCAGTGACAGCACGTAATAAACATGAAACTTTAAGTTGTGCAGTATTGCATCCTAATCAAGAGACTGCTGATCAAAGTATTTAATGTAATTGTATATAAGTGAATATAATTTTATATTTATGGGTGAAGAATTATTTACAAAGTCTTTTATATTATATAGAGAGAAACATAACATTCTTCTCAAGAAACTTATACCGACTTTTTGCTCGCTCAACATCAGGAAATCTCCTAAAGAGTTCTTTTGTATATTTTAAGTCAATTCCTTTCCATTGTTTTCTCATACCATTCGAGTGACATGTTGTGTAAGGCTTGATTAAAAAGAGAAAAGAAGAAAAATCGATTTCACATGTATTTCAAGGTTGTCTAACGGTTTTCATGTAAGAACTGTGCTCAAAATTATGTCCACACGTTTTACCTCTGTATATGGGGAAGGAGGGATATGAGGTGGATTTTTGAACTGTTGAATATACTGTACGCATTTTCATCGATACAGGACAATTGTTCAGGGCAACACACTGTACACCGTACGATATGTAGAATTGTATTTAAAAAAGAAAAGTTCGTATGAAATTAAGAACAAACGTAAGAGTAATAGAACTAAAACGTAAAAAACGTTTGTCAACATACTAGTGTTATTGCTCACGGTGTAAAATTTGCGATTTTACACAAACAAACAAAAAAGGACTTTCTAAAGCGTCTCCCAACTCAAGGCGTATTACCGCTCGTTCGTGTATAACAATCATGAAACAAAGTAGAATGATTCCCTTCATCACGTACTTAATCATTCGTTTAACTTCAATGGTCATTGCAAAATAATGATTGTGTACAAGACCACGTTTTATGAATGTTCATGAAATTTACGTCATCGTTTCATTGATTCGTACACACAATACTTTTCATAATACAAAAAATCTTCAATATACAAAATATTGGATATTCTCCCAATAGATCTGCTACCTGGATGTCAGAGATTTGTAATTCCTTTTATACAGAATTTCATAAGTGACATTTCTCTATCACATATCATTGAGTTTTTGTCCTGCGAAAATGACCAACAAACTCTTCTACCGTTGCTACAGTCTAGTAAAAGTCTTTTTGAAATACCTTTAACAGTGTGTTTAGGCAATAATGTTAAACGATATTGTATTTCGAATCGCAAATATGAATTTATAAGATTTAAGGGATGAGATCCTTAAAAAGGCACACGGCGTCAGGTGTTGTAAAAGCAATTTTTCTGAAGAAATAAAAATTACGATTTAACTTAAAAAATTATATCTTGGCTCTCATTCCATTTTAGACGAATATTTAAAGCAACCGAGAATTTTGTGAAACTGAAAAGTTCACGTGAACTTTAACAATTACTTTCATGTATAGTGTATTTCAAAACATGACTAATCACTTAGTATTTAAACTGTTCTTGTCGTGTAACCGTTGACAACGACGTTCAATGATAAATATGAAAAAATTCTCGAGCAGCCAGTGTATGAACATCAAAAGCACACTGTGACCTAATAATTCTACGATATACATAATTAAACTGTATACAGGTATATCGTGCAATTGTTTTGAAATACATTAGTACTAATTTATCGTAAAATATAATAGGTCACGTAATAAGAACGTATGGAAGATCACAGTACACGTAGTAGCTTGTGGTAGAATTAAGAAGTAGTCGTTGATACGCTGCCAAATATAAGGTGATGCTTTCCTGATAACAAAAAAAAAATATATGTATACACATATATTATTTTTTCAGTAGTTTTTGAACATTCGAAACAATTAAATGCATACACTGGCGTCAAAAGATGAAAAGAAAAAGTGAAACCAAAACTTCTTCCACGTTTGTACCTTTCTACTTGCTTGATTTTTGAACTTTGATACAAGGCGATTATTTATTGTTACATTTAATTCGCGTGAAATCGTAATTATAGCTCTTGCGCGCTTTTATAGGTCGAACGTGTATCGAAGTAAACATGGAAACAATATATTAAGCCCGTATAACATTTGATTTATTGTAGAGCCTGCTGTAAACTATACTATGTATTCACGATGGGTCAAACAATAAACTTTTACATATACTCACCGTGTAATTGTAAATAAGTTATCTGCATGCTCCATTTTTCAAATGGATATACTTTCTTTCACGGATAATCAGAGAAGGAAATGTGTTTGGGATATAGTGAAGATGAAAAGAAGAATATGATATACACAACAATTACGTTTTAGATCTATTTTAATACGTACAACTGTATTATTATATATATGCTCGTGTTACAGATTAAATGCTATGTAAAAGAAAAACCGAGAAAAAAAAATGAAGTGAAAAAAATCACAAATGCCAAAACTTACGGACAAGGACGAAGTGTGTGTGTGTTATAATAATTGCGAACTGTATAAAATAACATGATCTACTCTAAGACAACGTGTCTTTATTTTTTTTTTTGCCAACGGTGTAATCGCTTCAGTTCATAGTCGTGCAAGATCTCTTACGTCAGAAACAACCACGTAGAATCCCATACGCCGCTGCTTTTTTTAAAAACATTACGACATTTACCATTTAAGTTCCAGTATTTTTTTTTTAAATTTAATTTTGCGACTTTTGTACTTTTTTTTGGGTTATTTGTTCAATCAAAAATCAGCTGAAAACGTCTGAAACGCACAAATTCACAAGTGGCAATAGGAAATATTGCGAAAGACCCAGTACACGTTAAGCCACGCGAGGACTTTCAGAAAAGTTCCTACAGACTCTTAGAATTGAAAAAGAAAATGTTTCCTACTCGTGTTTTTGTGCGCATTAGTCTCTTTTTAATGTATTCAATCCATTTTGCCATGTCCAAATACCACAACCAAGATCACGACTGAATCACGATCCTGAATGTGAGACTGCCAGTGACACTAAAGTCTAACGTACAAGCGTTTACATCATAATCGTTCAATCAAAATTAATTACTAATGAAGATTAAAAATATCAACGATAGACATGTGACCATAATTATTATACACTTTTTTCTCTTCACACTGATACACTACCCTACAATATTTTGTTTTACGATGATCGCGTGGTGCTACGGAAATATCAATGCAATCTGTCAATTCAATCATTTGCATAATCGACAAGCAAGTTCACGTAGGATTAGCGGCAATACATTTTATATTACAAATGGGGATTGTTTGCTTCTCTGTATATAGTAGAAAGCCAGAAGAAAAACAGTAGGGTTGAAAAATTCAAAATCCAGCAAATTGAAAAGCAAAATTTTCTGCATAATAAAATTAATAATTGTCATATATTGTAAGTAACACTATGTTCCATATACATTTTTTTTTTTTTCTTTCTCTTTAATCACAGTCCCACATCCATGCTCATCCTAGGTCATGATGAAAACACTTCATGCCACGCGAAGGAGACCCAATGAAATTATGTGTATAGTAAATAAAAGTAGCGCGACTTTATTCTACATTGAATAAACATCGCGCAATAAATGACGCGAACAAGGATCTTTTGCCATTAGGAACAATTTGCGGAAGAAGTAATTCTATCATTGTAAATACGTACATGAATAGGTAATAATTCTTTAAAGGCTAAAGAAAAAAAAATAACTCTTTATACAATGATTACGTGGATGGCAACGTGTTTTGATCACCACCTTTCTATCTTGAATCGCAAAAACTGCATTTTTCAAATATTCATAAATTAACTAAGACAATAGATCTGCATGAAATATCAAAAACTAAATATAATAATGGAAGACTATTTATTAAACAAAAAAAATAAGTTTAATATTAAATTTGAGTGACGTCATCACTCCAAGTATGGCTACCAAGAACGTGTACCATAAAGAATTTAAATTTCATATTGCTAAGCGATGTACACAGTTAATTATTAACGATGATTACGTAGAGTCGAAAAATGACTTATTGCGATTCAAGAAAATACGAAATAGTACACTCACCATTTACACTGTTTCAGGATTCGATAGCAACTATTATATTTTATGGCCTACACCTATAAAATTTCGAAGTAAAATTTTTATAGAAACTGCTCTAGGAAGTAAGTAAGTAATATCCTGACCCTCACTCACTGTTACCAAGAAAAGCTGCTGCGAAGAGAGTCCCCCATCACAGCCTGTATTAGACTTTCAATTGAAATCTCTAAAGGCCTATATAAGAGAATTTGCTGACAAAGAGCCTAGAAATCCGTATACATAAAATATTCTCGCCTGGCCACACAGTAATTTATTGAGAATTAAATTGTGATCGAAGATGAAATTATTAAGAGTTCATACTGACTCGAGATTTTTAAAAACTGTCCAAATCGTAATCCGATATTGTTTTCAGTATTTTATTTATTTTTTTTTTTTTCCTTTTCTTATACGAATCAAATCGTAATTTTTATAATTTCGATTATTTATTCATAGACACGAGATGATACTTCGTGTCGTACAGTTACGTGTCCATTGTGTGGTGTTACATGATACGTTAGACAGAGGAGCTGTTAGATAAATGAGACAGTCCGTTATGCTTCGACGATACTATATGCACAACTTCATTTTTTGGGCGCTCGATAAGATAATTATCATTGCACAAGACTTGATGTAGAAGTCAAAGCATTTATATTTCGACTAGGTTTTTTTTTTGTTTGTATAGCGACATTCAAAAACTTGCTAGAAAATGTTCAAATAAATGATACATTACCAACTGCCTCGAGTCTTGCTCTAAGTACATTGGCAAAAGTAATAAACACGCCTGCGCAAAGGAAGTATACAAATATTTACTTTTTGCACCATCCTATACTTCTTTATGGATGGAAAACGAAAACTTTGTTTAAAAAATGACGTAAATCGGAAACGTGTAATTCTCTGTAAGTTTAGGACGGTCCAGATATCATCTATCCAATTTCTCCTTTATCTATTACCAGCAGTATTACTTTCTTTTGTATTTACGAATAACTTTTCAAGCCGAAAGTCACGTTTACCAATAACGCCAATGATTATAAATCTAGCCGAAATTCATTTTGAAATAATATAAACAGGAACTTAGAGACATTATAATTTAATTTTTACCATCTATGCGCGTGCGGTATAGACCACCGCCCATTGTCTTATGGAAGAAATTAATAGACGAATATCAATTTTCGAGGTGATTTTGTTGTAATGGGTTCTCTCCTATAAAAACATGAACAACATACGCTTTTACTTAATATTACATAAATTGATGTTATTAATTTCGGATATCGTGTAACCGTGTCGCTTTCATACGTTGACCATTACGCACTAGTTCGTCTATTTGTACATACGGTCGCTGGCATGTGTCTAACGTTTTCCAGTCTAGATATAGCTGATAGACTGTTGCTGGTGGACTCCAGGTATCTCAGCAGCCCATTTGTGGCTTATATCCTTTATATGGGAGATGAAGGAGCTCTTCTACGACGATTCAGCAGCCACCTCAGGCGGCGTACTCACTGCTGTCGTTGGCGGTTTGAATGAGGGTACAAATTCTGCCGCATTCGGATTCAGTGTACTCTAAAAATGATGTATTCAGACATTTAAGATCTATGTACGGAAGAGGCCTTGAAGTGATTCTATTTTAGAAGTCTCCAACAGGATTATAAGCCAATGGCAGATTGAAAGAGATTGTCCTGATGTTATTACCTGTTTGGCAAGGTCATCATGTACTCGTAGGCCACCCAGTTGCTGGCAGAGATCAACGCCATTATTTTCAGTAGTACTGGTAGCAGTAGACCAAGCCGATGATGTTTGATTTCTCTGGTGCTGCCTTTCTTCCTCCAACATTGCTTCCAGGCATTCCTCCATTAGCTCCTCCTCCTCAAGCTGTTGGAGTACCTGTGAAAAATGTGTATCGCATTGTAGAAATGATTGTTTCGTTAAATGCGATTTCAGATACTGTTCAAGGTACCTCTTTATCGAACTCCTCCTCATTTTCCATCCACATATACTCGGAAAAGTCGCCGTCTGCTACCTGAGCATCAGCTTCTTCATCGATGTTGTCCAGATATGGGATTATGCCACTCCCGTGGCCATAATACCCATTCCCTGAGCCGCTGTTTGGGATCTTCATTTTCATACCAGATTTATATTCAACACTAAAACACATTTTTAATACCCAAGGTGATCTCAGTGAACTTTTGTCAAGTTTTTCTTCGCCACACAGATATTTTATTAGATTGCTGGAACGAGGTGGTATCTTGGAAACGATGTTACCAAAAATATTTTTGTCTACTCGCACACACAACAAAAATTATTAATTAGGTTAATACTTTATAAATTAATTTTCAATTTATATGGAAAAAAATAAAATTCTTATTTACGAAGAACAAAGTTAATTGTAACAATTCAGATGTACGTAATATAAGTTTAAGCAGTATTAAAATTGTATTAAATTTAATTTAGAGGAGAAATCCAATGTCTAACAGCACGACACTTAGTATTACTGAGCACAAATGGGAACAAGCTTAAAATTGCTGTGGAAGCGGCCTTGCCGAGTCCGTTTTAGCTACAAAAAAACACTGGTAATCACAGACATCTGTTGGTATACAGAAAGTGTATATCCAGTAATGTCAAGCACTGGAATTCAAAGCTATAACAGACAATGAAAGAAGTGAAAAGGAAATTCAACACACGCAAGAAGTCAAACGAGAATATTTAGATCCGCAAACTCTAAGAAAAGGGAGTCGATTAAAATGAATAGTGAAAATACGTTCGTTACTGTGTGGCAACATTAGAAACCGTCGACAAGAAGAGGGGCGGCTGTCTATTTGTATGCGAGGAACATACAGGGCAACTTACTAGATAGAATGGGAAACACAGAACTGACGGTCAAGCCCTCGATCAAATCAAGAATGTTGAAAGGTTGCCGACGAAATACAACCTTGAGCCTCTCGAATCGCCTTGAAAGAAGCAGCGAAATATGCGAAACGCCGCTGTTCGTAATCTACATATGGAAACGTCGAAGAACGACATACATAGAACTCGCGATTTGTCATTCGCGGTTGTGTGTAGAGTATTTACCTTCAATTTGGTGCCGAAACACGAGGGTTACGAGAAATTTAGAGTCGCCGAGTCTAACGATTCATACTAAACGAGAAAAGTACAGATAATCACTTGACAGATCAGCCAGGGAGCAACCATTTTTCACTGTTTCACTCGCAGTGACCGCTGAACGCAACATTTTTGTTAATCACGACTCAGCGGTGCACGCTGTACGCTCGACGGTCTCTTATAATATCGTTGTCTTTCGTATTATGCAAACCAACTTGTACCTACCTTCCGACAACTTCCTCTGAGATGATTTCACGTATAAAATACGATTTACGCAGTTAATAAGCAAAATACGTGTCACAAAACACAAATTAGCGGTTGAAGCGATGCCGCACAGTGCTGCCACCTTCTATGCTACACATTGGCGTCGATATAGCGGGTGGAAAATATATATGCTATTCTAGGACACTTGTCTCTGATTTTTAAATCATGGATCTGTCCGTCAGTCATTTTCAAATTACTGAAGGATATATCATAAACAGAAAAAATATAAATTTTACTTAAATTCAAAAAGCTCGTAGATACATATATGTGAGTAAGGTATTTTTCCACGTATCATAGCTTAAAATACTTGAATTTAGGCACTTAAATGCTAATAAAAAAAATAAATAAATATTTTTCAGAATGTCAATGTTTTTTGTATCAATTATAGATAGTAATAATTTTACTTTTCATTCGCATTAATTATAAATAAAAAATGTCTATAAATAAAATAGTAAACCTTGTTCACAGGATGTGGAGTTAGTATTAATTTTTAAATACCGTATTTCAATCACGTTTATTAACTTATATATTACGCATGATAAAATAAAATCGATAAACCTAAACTGTTTATTACTGACTATATTGAACTTGAATATATAATAACTTAACAGGGTAAAATATTCAGAACTATATATCTGGAAAACATAACCAAGATATTATCTTGCAATTAGATCTGTTTTTACATATCAAGAAGTAAACTCTAGTGAGAAAAAATCACATATATGCATCCAAATGGTTGAATGATTCAAATAATGATAATGATCTGCGTTCAATTTATCTTAAAATTTAAGCACCTTACGCCTATGCCAAGTCGATGAACCGATCGACCTGGTGGCAAGCCAATCAACGAACAGACTAGAAAGCCTCAAGAAAGCTACTAAACAACATAAAAGTTGACCATCATAAATTGCAAAACTACAAAAATTAGTTTAATAAATTTAAAAAAGGAATAAAAAAATTTCAGGCTAATTTTATAATTTAAACAGATGCTTAGTGGATCAAATTTCACAATAGTATAGTCCGACTACAGCAGTACTATTTACATTGAGCCACATGGAGTGTGATTGGTCGAGAGGTCTGACGTGCGTGTGTTGACGTTTCATCAAAACAAAGCACCGTCTTGCCGCTCGTTGGCATTTTATCGCAACAATCCGTAGCAAGTGTGTCGCCTCCTGCTCGATTTAAGAAGTGCGTGACAGTCAGTCGGTGATATCCGTATTGGCGAGTCAGTTCGCTTAGTGGAGGAACGCGATGTCGTCTACCGCCAAGTTTACTTCGGACGAGCTGCTGGGTGGTGAGTTTCGAAGGATCGTTTACTCCGAGGCTCCTAGGCAGCTGTCAGTCTGACACCGCGGCCATTTCGCGTGGCTTCGTTCAACACGTAAACAAACGCAGCCTCCCTACTACTTTTTGCGTCGCAATTACGGCTGTATGTTAGTTGACACTGTTGAACTTGAGCGCATCGACATTATCATTTGCTACGTATTCACCTGGAAACAAGCTTTTATTCGCATATCATTGATTATTCACTCGATGAAATTACAATATCGAATGATTCACTGACGTGTCACTAAATATTTCAACGACCATTTCTTTTAGCTGACCGGCGAACTCCATAAATGATCTCATCTCTATATTCAGTAGTAAATTTCAATCCTCTAATTATTGCGCAAGAATCTTCATAGATATACAATTTTTCATATATAATTTCTTCGCAACTTGATTGGATTTTTTTTTGCGTACTTGATAGAGTATTATCAAGAATGTGTCAATGACGCGTGCATCTGAGTGGTTTGAAAGAGTCCTTATGATCTGTTGAGAATATTAAAAGGGGGTTTTATTTTTTTATTAATTTATTGTTATTGATATTCGCTAAAATTTGCATGTGTGTAGTAAGGATATCAAGCATGTAATATATCGGAAAATGGCAAGAGAAAATATGGGAATTTCCAGTGCACAAATATCAGTATAAATACTGTTACTCGCTTTCTATTAAAAGGAATATATAAAATGATATGTGCGATTCAGGACAATTTATCGCTTATAGTCGTAGATGCAAAACTTGTGTCAAATTTAGTGAAATTAGATTGGATCGTTAATATTAGCATATAAATGAAAAAATGCCTTGCATACATATTCTTGAGAAATTGCATGAGTAATGTTGACATAGTTTCGTTCTTTTTACGTTTCTGTTTTACTCATAAATAATTATTTCTTGAAAATATGATAATTTTTCAGAAGAATCTTTTTTAAGAGAATTTTTTATCAACGACATGCTTCGACATGAATAGTTTTTAGCGTTGCGTACTCGATTCGCAAAAGTTTTCATAAGATTTCTCTCCCTGTAGATATGTCATGATCCATATTTAAAATTCGTAAAGTTACAAATCGTCAAAACAAAGAAGTGTCAGTTCTTTTTCCTCCTGCGGAGTTTTTTCTGATATCGTATTATGATACCTGTTATCATCGTAAATAAGATAATTAAATAGTGAAGAGTGCACGGTATTTTTTAATGCTCTTTGTAAGTGTTAATAAAAATTAAAACATCTCATTAAAAAAGTTGAGAACGAAACTGGTTAAATATGCTAAAGACAATAACCGTTTCCTGATCATAATTATAAAAGAAATTTCTAAAGTACCATGTAACATTTGAATAGTTCTTAGTAAACTCATTATGATGGTACTGAAGAGATAATAACATTGTAACTGGATATTATCAAAGAATTTCAATTGATAATTCTTAATCTGCTCAATCGCGAAATCGCCAGAACAAATGCCGTCACTGTTACTAATCTCAAGAATTAGTGTCATGCAAATTCCTCTTGAAATAATATAGTCTTAACAAGCAGTACTTTTCTACATGAAAATAGACTAACAAATCAATGTGAGTGATGCTTCACGAGTCACAGCTTTTTATAGCTTAATAAGAATGTAGGCTACGCACTGATCACGCTACAAAATGACGAAAACTCACTTAGCTGGAGAGAATCACAATATTATCATAGCGCATTTATCGTCAGGCGATTAAAAGGAAATGTAAATTCTTCTCCGAGTTAATCACGGTTATGAGGGTCATATGGAAAACTACATCGTACTGATGAATATCACTTTTGTGGAGTTCTATTCTTCTTTATCTACGTAAAGACGTAGAACATATTTATATTGTCGCCGTCACAACGTGTGCGCCCTAATGTTTATCGGGCAAAGCCTTTTAATCGATATTTGATCGACGGTTATATAAGTGCGTTTAACTGCGCAGGTTTGCCTATTTAGATTTAAAAAAAATGACAGCCTCTTTGAGTGCTTTTGAAATAACATAATTTTTAACCATAAGACAAAATTTTGAAACCATGTAACAGCTAGCACTTAAATATTAAGTATGAAAACTGATACTCTTAATAACTGTATATAGTCGAATGTTCAGACCCTAAAACTAATAAGAATGGCAGTGAAAATACTTCTCTTTCATGGTCGTTGAACAATCATTTTTTCGTAGTTTTCCTGTCGCGTTTAATGGCGGTAGCGATACGTTATACACGTATTTAGGGGTCATGTCATACATTCAGAAAAAAATGCCTATCGACACGCTTTCCATTCTCTGATACAAGACGCAAGTCATTCTGATAAACTGATTACGGCAGTATGGTTCGACCTTGAGTCAGTAGCAAAGACCTGCACTGCAAACCGTGCGCCAAGTGATTCCTCTATATATTTGGCTCAGCTCCAAATTATTTTGATACATTCTTGCACAGAGAGATATTTAATACGAAAGTTAAGAATCACTTTTTTCTGCCTAATTGTAGATATCGTGGATTCCTCTGACGTCACTGATAATTTTTATTGATATGAGGAATATCAATTGCACCATCTCTTCGTATTATTTTTGCGCGGAACAAGTAGTCTGTTGCCAAGGACCTTAATCACCAAGACTGTCGCCTGGTATCAAGTGTTAATTTGTAGATTATATACATATGAATATTTGAAGTTTTTTTTTTAGTTAGAGAAGCTACATTAAGTAAAGAGATGCTGAAAAAGTTCCAAGAGTTTATATATTTATCGAGTCGAGTGCGTCTGAGTTTGATCAATCAGCATACACGCAACCAAAACACGTTAGAAATGAAACAAAAATTATATATATAAAAAAGTCCCTAGGAAGTTGAAACGAGCCGCAATGTAGAATTTGGCAGAAGCATTTATTTACTCTTCATGAAACTGGTGAAAATCGCTTTAGGGAATGATGGGAGGAAAATGAGAGGAACGAGTTCATGAAAAAATCGGATGAGAGGGTCAAATGGGAAAGAAAAAAGAAAATGACTTTAACACGAGAACTCATCCTTTGTTAACTTAACACTCCACGCTTGAACTCTTTAATTTCACTTGGTCTTCATGATTCTCTAGTTTCCTCGCGATAGCTACCCTACGTTCTAGTAAGCTTAAAAATTCCATCGGTAGAAACGTCGTCTGAACGTTCTGTTTACTTTTAGAAAAGAGAGTCGCAAGCTCACGGTTGTAAACATACGATAAGTGCTATATGTAGCAGTTGCTCGAGGGGGGTGTCTGTATCTTCTATCAAGTGCTAACGTCGAGACGTCTGTCGGTATGAGTATGCAACAAAGGAATGTCAAAGAGTCACTGACAGATGAAAAAATAACTCGACATCCCTGACCCTCTTTATTAGTGTTATAAATACAGTTTCTACTATCCTTTCAGCAATATCCATAGCGATTGAGCTACGTCGTTACACCTACGTATCTCGTTTATGTACCGTATGGCACTCTGACCAAAGATGGAGCAGCCTGTAGATAAACTCGAAAATTTATTTAGGTCATCATATGTCTGACTATTGCTACCTTTGATAATGTAACATGAAGTGTACTCGAGATCACGTCTCTATCTATTGCTAATTCTTAATTAAATGCAGCATACGTTATACAATCTTAAATTAATTTTTCGTTATTTTTTACAGTTTCGCTGTATCCTTTCTAAAAACGTTTCAAATTATTCCTATATCCTATTTGCTATGAAGCATCTCTCGGTGTCATAGCGGTTCAATGCTCCCAGGATGTTATACTTCGGGGCACAAAAAGAAGAGGAACACGTTTTTGGCTAGTTCGCTTATATCTTATTCAGATTCCACGATGCGACTACCTTGCCAACCTTGTATCTATGTACGTGACTTTGGTCACGACGTATCGATTAGATCGATCTACTTAGAAATCTTCTCGGTGTAATTAGGTCCAGTAATTTATTTATTAATTGGTCATACGTTTAACAGTGAATTCGAAATATCGAAACGTTTCCGTGGTACGATGAAAGCAATTTTCCCTGAAAGACTGGCTAAGAATAAATGGCGTTGGTGAGAGAGAATCGGATGTTGCGGTTGCCTGATTGAAATGACAGACTTGCGAAGAGGGGGTCATTCATTCTTGACTATTTTTAAACGAAAGGCCCGCCGGGCCTTATTCAATTTGCTGGCTTGTTATTACAGTGCTTGATTCTGTCATGTAATGCGACGAGGTCATACATTGTGCAGATACTACTTGTTACACTGCAGTATCACTGAACTCGCTCAAGTTTCTATACACATGTAAGATATGCCTTTGATTCACATGTCAACTCGTTGAATACCCACATGATACTCAGAGTTAGACTTAACCTTTTTTGTTTTGCCGAGGAGTTGCACATGCCAGCCAAACTGCTGAGAACGTACACGTTGAAATTTCAAATTCCTTGAAATACAGTAGAGTTCGGATTATTCAAGCCCATTTTATTCGAGTTCGCATGGAATTGCCCTGTACCCGTGTTATCCGAGCTACGGTGGGTGGATCGTCCGTATTATCAGAGCTTATAAAAACATGCATTGATTGGCACGCATAACATGTGTTCATTGGCACGTTCGCAGTAAATGCGATTACTTATGCTTAATTAAATAAAATGTGCTTTTATTTTATTTTAAAATTAAATTTGTATTATTCGAGCTTGGGTCGGTCTACGATAACTTGGATAATTGGAGGTTCTACTGTGCTGGAGAACGTATTAGTACAAGAGCCTTTTGCTTCTCTAGATAAAGTGTTTTAAATGATTTTTCTGTGTACCGTATATAGTGTACGCTTAATTTGATGTGGTATAACACTTTTAATTGACTACAGTCTAGTATGCGCAGTGCGATATGTAACACGTCTACTATCCACGAATAAATACTGTAGGGTCAACTGAGGTTAACGTCTGAAGGTTATGCGGGCAATTCACTAAGCAGTACCCCACGCATTCGTGACACTTACCTTTCTTTTTTTAACCATTATTATTGGATAATTTCGTCGAATCTGTAGTACTCATCGCGTGGAATCTTTTTCACTGACTGTATGACATAACGTTGTAACAGGATACACTAATAGAAAGATATTCAATGATGAATGTATAGCCGCTAAATGCATGTGCAGCAACCACTGCGAGAATTATATTCTTGAATAATATTTACTTTCAAACTTTTTTTATCATCTGGTTCACCGCGCACTTCCTGTAGATCCTGGAAAACGTCATTGTAGGCGGATATTCTAGAACTATTGGGAGTACAAGTTTAGTTGGCCAGACGTCATGGTAGGATATACCGAAAAGCAACACGTGTAGCCTTGGCTTACACGTGCGTTCATAAAGTGGAAACAAGTAATGACAAGATCTGAGCGGAAAGCATCATGAAATCAAGTCGTCCGGATATGTAAACACATTTTATATATAGATACTGCCAAGCAAAAACCCGTTCTACTTCGAAGGGAGCCAATCCTTTGTTTAATTTTTTTTTCACCTTCCTCCAAGGTTCCCGAGTCCGATTGTGTAAGACTAAAATATTAACGTGGGCCGTAATCGAGCATAGATATTTATTCCGATAATCCTCTTACCAGAGCATACTTAACCAAATCATGTAATTTACGATGCACAAATGTCACGGATATTTTCCATCATTTTACGAATTCTCAAAATCATTCGGTCGTACCGATATTACAGAGTTTCAAGTATTAATTAAATATTGACAGCTCACGTGCAAAGTAAATGCTTATAAGCGTTACTGAATAATCGTCAAACTGCTAAAGTTATCTAGATTAACCTTTAGAGGGCTGGAGAGAATTTTGTCAAAAACATAAACAGTCGATTTAGCAATAAGATTTTCATGTCAGGAAATACACCTCCTGCATGTCAAACACCATCTTTGAAACGTTATAACATCTTCCGATCATTCAAGGTTAAATAATATAAAATAGATATAATATTGACTTATTGATTGAGATCTTATCATTGGATATTAATATAGCATCTTTCGAATCGTTTATTGCCAATTATCGATTGAATATCGTGATTAAATATATGTGCTATAGTTAGCTATCGGACGAAAATTCTCGCTGACAATATTTATTTAGTAGATTGAGTGGATTTTATTTTGAAACCTGAATTGACGCAGGGATGGTTTCTCTTAGATTTCACTTGACCAAAATTAACCTGTGCCAAATGTCTTACAGCCAGATTCCGTATTTCGCGTATATTAATCTTGACGTAGTCTCGTGAAATGGCGCAATGACAGTTCTCGAGGTCCTTCAGGTTTACCGCAGTGGGAATCGCACCGTTGAATTTCATAACGTTTAACGAATGCCAAAAAAACCCGGAATTTTCGTGCAATTTTCTACAGCACAAGAAGTCATGACGCATGAACACGTGGATAAAGCATGAGCATCGCTATTCTATAAACAAGAACTGATCGCAACAGCATCCGATTATACCTTCAAGAATTTTCATTCTCTAAATAATATTGTCACGAAGCAATAGCGAATACTGCTAAAAAAAAGCATTTCTCTTGTGTCAGATCCTTTATTATTTCTTCCGTTACTACATTATTTAATTTACGAACATTGCTTTAGAATTGAAATACTCACGTTATAAAAGAATATCTCAATTTTTATTCAATACTACATTCTTACGTTAGAGATCCAAGGTTTTCAATAAGAAATTGTATAGTCTGAAACTAACTTGGGTTCCTATAATCTCATTCGAATTTTTTTTACACGAGCATGAATGGATCTATGGGAATGAAGGCGAATGGTCTATGGGAAGATATGTTCGGTATAACGTGTAAAAATATAAATCGAGGATATTACTAATCAGTGAAAGAAGGAGAGCAACGAGTGGAAAGTAAACTTGCGTGGTGCACGTCACGTACTCGTACGCCAGCGTCCCATTCAATAACTCAGGAAGAGCTGGGATTGAATAGTGCGCATGCGCAGAGTAGATAGAAGCCGAATTGCGTCTTTTGATAAATCCTGCAAGTCTCTCTCACTTTCACCATTATTCCTTTACCTTTTGTCACGTAGCCATCCTAACGTATGTGAAATGTAATTTCTACCCGGTTTAACCATATAGACATCGTTTTAATTTGTAAAGCAGTTCGTTCATCCTGACCTCCGTGTATTTTTACACGTGGACACGCGATAGAATTTTCCACAGTCGTTAAATCCTCTGCGTCGCACGTGGCTCCGTTAGCTGATTCATGGAATCGTAGTATTATGCCGCAGTGGATTATCTCGTTATAGACTCCGAAGCGCGATAATCAGGATTCCAACGCTGTGCCTTCCGTGCGCATTTAATAATATAAGGAACAGTTGTAGAACAGACAATCTTTATTTTCTCTCGTACAATGTTCTCTCTGTTCCTACTAGACTTATGCTAAGTAGATCTTATGGTAGTACGAAAAAAGGAAAAGTTATTTTAAAATCGTAAAAAAGGGGTTTCTGGAATGAAAAAGTGGTATAAAATGAAACATAACAGCAGTAGAGAATCCAAAAATTTACATTGACTACATTCAAATATTATATATACGACGCGGTCATTAACCTAAAGAATTTTAAACACGTCTTATACCTTTAGGCAAATGTAATTTATGGCTTATGCGATCATGTGGGAATTGCGATTAGCTACTTTAATAGTATAGGACTATCGATGCTGTAAACTAATGTTTGGGACATTTATTAATGTCATTCAATGCAATTATTCGCATTACTGTATTGAGTGTAACGAATCGACATTATAGCTGTATTTCTATGAATCATTGCATATCGACGTCACACGGTCGATTAATCGTGTCCCGTTTCAATCGACGCGCTTGATTCGCTTTAATTATCTCAAAACAGGAGCCTTGATCGTGAAATAAATACTAATTATAATTATGAACCTTTTTGTATTTACGATAATTTTGACTTATATTTTTTAATTGATCTAACGTAATTGCTTGGACTCTTATCGTGTTTACATATAGATAAATAAAATATACATATCTTAAATGTAATATTAAATTGGGTCGGATACTTATTCGGGAATTTTTATCCGTGTATCATTGCAGACCCGACGTTTTGATACTTATTGGAAATTGATAAGATACGTTGTATAAGACACATTTTTTAACTAAAAAAATAAACCGGATACGTATAATCAGTTTTGATTTAAATTGAAATTTTTGAGTTACGCAAATATAAATAACCGGCAATAGTGCCTTTCAATTTGTATTATTTATTTTGTCTAACTTTCTTATCGAGTAAACACTCCTCACTCTGATTTACTGTTATTCTCATATTTTTATAAATAATGTTTTCCGTTAACTCGCCGTCAAATTTTTCAATTTCAATAACTTGACACGATGATTTATTAGAAAAATCTTGTTTTTCTTTTCGAGGTGCAGAGTCCTGGGTCGAATTGAATCCTGTTCCAGCGGACAGAGTGACACCCTTACCATTCAGCACCGGCGGTGAAGAATACCTACGGCTTCTTCGAGAAGCCCAAAGAGATTCGACGCAATCCTCCGCTAGACATTCCTTGGCATCCTCTCGTCGGGATACTCCACGAGACAGGTAAGGAAGATGAAATAAATAGAAATAAAATGTCAATACGTTATAATATGTAAGATTATCCGAAGTAAAAATATAAGTATCCCTATAAATATAAACCATATATAGAATCTTCAAATTCAGACTTTCTGTCCGGATGCTTCGTCAACATGAAAATAAATCGTAGTCGCTACTCTGTGAGTCACGGGAATCTCAAACAGATGTACATCGCGTTATCTTTCATCGCAGTTACACGTAATTTTTGTCTGAGAGTCTGAATGACATACGTGACATTCGTGAAGAAGGTTCTTGAGGAACGATCTATGGATGAATGTCGAAATTGGATATAGCTAGTCTACTTATATCGCTCTAACCAAGCAATTTTATGTCTCCCGTCGACCAAGGTCACGGGTCGTAGCTACTGGCTTTACGGAATTTCGCTAAATGCAGGCAGATCAAGTTTGCCAGAGAGAAATGGTCGAGACGAAAGAAACAAAATAACTGGCTAAATATCGCAAGCTTCTCGGTTCACTTGGCAACGTGTGAGTCATCGCACGTATATCTTAATGCTCTGGGAAAAACATTATTTATAAGTACTCGGTTCGTCAAACCAAAATTATCACCTGGTATGCACAATTCAAACATGCGAAG
>JARPRG010000409.1:1149180-1169309 GCA_031001745.1 Hartigia nigra
TCACTCCTCTAAGTTAATAGTACGTACTTGCTCTAGAGGCAGAACGCCTACGCGTCAATCCTAATTACGCACGATTACGTAATTAGACGTCCGACACAAGTTAGTCAACAGACAATTATCCACACGAAACCTACAAATCGCACTCGAGTTGTCCCATTTTAGGTAACCTTATAAATTATGTGTGGGATAGACATTCTTCGCAGTCGTGCAATTTATTATCGTAAGGATTCGTCACGGATAATCAGTATTCTTCGTGTGGATGTACTTGCGAAATACGTAGATTCGAGAAGTTATCTTTTATTCCAATGCTTTAGCATACTCGGACAAGTATTAGGGTCATTGGTCAAGCGTTCAGTGTGAACCTCGACATATTATAGTCCTTTAGATTCAAAGAGTCAGCAATGTTCGCAAGTCAATATAGCTGATTTACGTCTTTGGAGACCGGAAATCGTCGCAATACTTCTTAGGATACACGATACTATAATCACTGATGGGCTATACTATGCGTTATGCATTCACAAAAGAATTAAGCGTATACAAGCTTATTGTTATGCAAGTTTATTCTCGCTGATCCTCAACGAGGAAATTCGTTGATTGTTAATAAGGACAAAGCGCGACTCTTCCACGTGCAGCAGCTCGCGTACGACTCTTGGCAACGTTTTCTGCTACGTCTTCGATCCACGATCTACGACGCTTCCATTTTGTCTCAGTACGCTCGAACGCAAAACATAGAGACGTCAAAAATAGCTCGTCGTGATAATTCCACTTGCTAAGCGGATCTTGCGTGCTTCGTAGTATTTACCATAGAATAACTCGTAGAATTGTTGTTCGTCATTACTTCCTAACATCGTTTTCGCTTGTAAACAAAAGATTGTTATTAATCTTATAATCCTTGTGTATATTTTCGATACAGATTGATCGTGGCATTGTTGCTGAAGATTATAAGGCGACACCTTAATTTACTGCTCCAAGATTTTTAAATAGGTTAGGCTTGCTTCTAATGGAAGCTATCGGACTGTTTACCGCTTTATAAAATTCGAACAACCTATGTATATTTCTAACCTCATGACTGCCATCTTGATTGAAAATATCGCAGAAATAATTTTTCCTCAGCTCAAAGCGCATAATAGTATTACGGCTCGGTTGTATTTTGATAGAACATAAGGCGTAGTCGACCCTGAATTCAATGTTATCAACGTAAGGCGCCTGTTTACTGTCATTTATACGGACATTCTGTTATGGTAGACTTGCATCGAACGATAGGATAATCGTCTACCATCCCCTTGGACAATTGTCAGTTGTTATTCTTTGGATATCAAGACGAATCATTCAGTAACTGTGACGCGGCATGTCTTTCGATAAATAAAAAAAATGATTCTTCTTTTATCTCCAGCTTTTATTGTTATTCATGGTTAACCTTGAAAGAAATTCTTGGGGCACGCTAACGGCGACGCGACACAAAGCACGAGAAAATTCCTTTATTTTTGTCGACAACGGCAATCCTATGTAGGTTGATTGATAAAATTCCATATCACAAAAGAGCAGATACTGCGAGTCAGCTATGTTCTTTTGATTTTTTTTTTATCGTCGATTGTAGCCTCACCTTATCTTGTTCATATAGCTAATTTTAAATATCGACAATATTGTTGGAATAATTTGATTTAAGTTAACGTCATTGTTACAGCCATGTTTAAAATAATCTCATTCAACTTTCTGCTAGTGGATATATGTATATACACTTTGGAGGATCAACTTTCAAATTATCTCAAGGCATACAAAATATAGTTGAACGTTATCGCAGTGATTTGCTACTTGCTATATTGCTAGATTGCATGAACTAACATTTAGCTCTATTGACATAACTTTGTTATTTTCTACGTGCCAACAGTAGACGGACACGTGCCTGACCGTAAAATATACAAAACGTTTAGTACGGTATGCTAACTAATGTTCAAAAATTATTTATACGTAATAATTTTTTTAATAACATTGGTTACTTTAAATCATATTATATAAAATTAGAAAATTATTTTTTAATTCCATCAATCGATCATTTTATTCTAAAACACACCACCTCGACTTTGGTTCTAATCTGAAACGTGTAATGGAAATTTCCTTAGGTAAAGTCGTAGCTTATGAAAACGATGTCCCTAATGGGACGTCGCGACGTCGTTACCTCAGAATTGCTTTTCACTTCGCAGAACGTCTCTCCCCTTTTACGGTTCAATGCCCTAGAAACACGGAATTACCTGTTAGAGTATATCCTTTGTCAATTCACTCGCGTTTAGCTTTTATTTAACTAAATGTAACTTATAATGCTTTAATTTGTCTCTTTATCACTTTACAGGATGGAGAACTGCTCGAGAAGAATGGAGATTGGATATATGAATGGAGCTCTCGTCCAGACCAGGCACCACCGAAGTAAGAATTCAAATAGGATTATTGATTTAAAAAAAAGTACTTTTATTCTCGCTGACAGACAGTTTCTTGAACCTTATACCTATCTATACATATATACAGTCTCATGGTGTTTAATCAGTTAGGTTATTCCTTCTTTCTGTCATTTGAATGAAAGAATCTCGTTAGAGGAAATTCCTATTTGGCTTCGTGCATAAGATACTGCACAGTTTGAATAGACATTCTGATATGTGAATCAACGCTCTGTGTCTATTCACTTGTCCATCTATTTCTGCGTACCTCAAGATGTTTGACGTTACCTATTGTACTTTAATCAAGCACAATGAACGACTCAATGAGGGGGAATGATAACTCTTTGGTGAAATACGATTTTTCTGTTTAACGAAGACGTCCGATTCTTCCTAATAATATTCAAGTTTAACAATATTAATACGGAAGTCCTTTACTTCATGGTGATTAACTAACTAGTGCTACACGCGCAATTAATATTGATAACCTCTTAGAATCACAACTAAAAATGATCATAGTGAGTAATGATATGTAATGATATGATTAGGATTGTCAAAGAGCGAAAATAAAATTATTAACGCTCTAAGATAAACATAATTTCTTTTTTCTTTTCAATTTACAGGGACTGGAAATTCAAGCATCCACCAGGTGTTACCAAGAGGAAAACGTACAGCATTCGCACTGCGAAGGTTGGCAAGAATGGACTCTTCTCCAAGGAAGTTCTGTACACTCTTTTCCTTACCAACATTCTCTCTCTCCTCATCGGCACCGGTTTTGGGTAAATGAAATTTTTAAAATTATTTCTTGAAAGTCTCAAAAGCATATGAAGATGACGTTAGAATGAGAAGTTGCACATTGTTGACTGATTATTAAAATTGGTATTGCAGAGTCTGGCTGACCAGGCGAGGACTCATGATGCCACGTGTCGCCATCGAGTGAAGATGATGACGATTATTTAACACGAAAGACGAATGATAACGTTATAAGTAGCGGAGGAGGGATAGCTGGCTAATGGGACGCAAGCAAGACTGATGCTGGAGGGCAATCAAGCCTAAATACACTGCACACACGTATACACAGACAGACACACACACAAAATTATTCGCATTATCCAATATAATTACTATTTCTATTTTAATCTTGATCTTTAAAGCGTACTTCATAAAATAACGTGTACGATTTAAGTTATGCGTATACGTATATGTGTATATATATTGGCTGAAAGATATATATATACGTGTATGTCGTGCATATTCGTATAGATAGATGCTTAGGGAGAAAAATGTGGAAATAACAAAAAAATAATAACAAGATGTCTAAGTAGTCTAGTTTTGGAATGAAAAGATAAAAGTAACCTGTCCATTTTATACCGTTTCTAATACGTTTCTATCTGCGATAGTACATAGGCATAGCTTGGATAGTATTTATCGGTAACTGTTACTGATTAGGAAGTTGCGATGTGAACCCGGCACTAGTAGAGGACAATTTGTATTGATAGTACGAGTAATGAGAACGTTTGTTCATGCAAAGTTATATATCGGCTTGTCCAGAGAGTATTTCGAGATGTGTATTTATTACGCCAGCGGAAAATGTGCTTAAGAAGAATTGATACGATTGCTATTCGCAAATATGATTGGCGCAACAATTTCTTTTTCTAGCTAATACATTGTGCCGCAACATATGGCGACTGTCACTTATTTTTCTTTAAGTATCGATTTTTCATTTTCTTGAGAGAGTGTATTAGTCACTTTTTACTGCATCACTCTACTCTAAGGGTCGACGAGGTGGTTCCTATGTGGCGAACGATGCATTTCGTTGCTGTGCAAATTTAATGCGTCATATCGATGCACGCTTTACTGTCCCTAACTGATGAAATTCTACGCTGTGGGAGTTGCGCGCGAAAGAAGAGAATTACGGTCAGCATAAAGCTAACTTAGTGCCCTGGTAGAATTAGACGTTAGACTAGTTGTGCGTTTCGCGTGTAAAAGTAGCCTCAGATGTGACCGTGAGATAAAATTGCGTTTTTTGTTTTTGATTTTTGACTATTACTCTTTCTTTATCGTTTGCATTGTATGGTTTTCGAAAGGGATTATTGCGCAAATCAAAAGGATCCTTGTTTGTTGGATCTATTTAATTTTTCAATATAAGGGAATATTTGTATTTTATTTGTCGTTTTGGGTACCGATTGTCAGTTACGTGTTGCCAACGTGAATCGGATCTTATTAGCTTATACTTCGTACTTGTAATATTTCTGCACTGAACAATTGCACGCGATTATTATCTTTCATGCTACTCGTCGCAATGGGTCTTCACGGTTGTAGCCTCTTATTACGCGTGAGCAGTCATCAATGAGAGCTGCGCCATAATTGTCTTGTCTCCATTGATATATCGGTATTGATAAACGATATCAAATAAAGAAACTTGATAAGCACATTGTTTGTAAAATTAATCGCGTGACAGCGACGATCCGTTATTAACGAATGAGATCGTACGAACTGCCGAGAAAAATTTCATGATTTATTATTTGAACGTTAGACGTTCTATTTTTTTTTCTCTCTGTTCTGTTTTTTCTGTTTTCGTTCTCCGCTGTATTAGTGTTTTCTTGCTGAGGAATTGTTCATCGATGGATACTGTTATCCCTACTTGTCTTAATACCCCTTGTCCAATATTGAAGCCGGATTATGTGCGGTTCGCAACTTTATTTTACAGCAATATCATCATATTATATTTTCAATAAAGCAATGTTCTATTGTTTTCTCTGTTGCCTTAAGCAGATGAATTTGTATATCATCATTGATCATGTTAAACGAGTAACGGATGCAATTAAAATTTAATATAAAAAATCCTATTGCGTTTATGGTCCATGACATATGAGCAGTGAACTTTCTATCGTTGCTTCTAGCAGAAATAATACGTCAATATAATAGCGTCTTTAACAATCGGCTACGTGAAGTGATTCTACTTAATCAACCTCGAAATAAAAAATTGTTTATACATCAGAGTTAATGTTGGTTTATATTTCTGTCAGTTAAGATAAGCTTCATTGTATTACAGGAAAGTTTTATTGGTAAGAAAACATTAATTTGTTGGATACCGATGAACGTTCCAGTGATATGTGAATTTTTGTGTAACAACACAATTAAGATACGTCTTTGCAATGAAAGGAAATTGTCAGGAATATTTTTGTTTGACAAGAATAATTGTATTGTATCTGCTTTCTATAATTCAAAAGGAAATATTTAAGTAATGTTTTCGTTTTTAATATAAAATATATTTTTGCGAAGTAAATGCTACATGACAATTAATGGGTTTAATGTGATTTATAATCGCATTAATGGAAATAGTCGTAATTATGATTATAGCATTGTCATCTTCAACTTTATTATCTACGTTTGAAAATTGCGGTGTTGATGATATTACTGTAAATATACAGTTGCTAGGCGCCTGATGATTATTTTACTATTCTTCTTAATAGGACGAAGTATATATGTTTTACGGTTTGTAATTACTAAGAAATAAAGCATTTTGTAAATTTATATTTGGCGTGTTTATTGCTTTACGGGTTAATACTTATGATATTAAATGGATCAATGATATATTATCATATATCAGTTTTGATACTGGATATTTCGTAAATGTGTTTTTAGCTGCAAATCATTACTCGCGTGTGCGAGGTGTAAACATAAACAGCGTGTACGATAATGGAAATTCACTCCTTTTCTGAAGTATGTCTTACTTTCGTTTGTAATTCAAGAAATGATAAAAACTTATTCTGAAACTTTGAGAATACCTTATTGAAGAATATAAATATTATTTTACAAGTCTAATTAAAACTAGATTTTGCTTCTTATTGAATTAAAAGAGAAAAAGGGTTCAATGTCTGGTACAGGGGGTAGACACTTGGATAAGGAAACTTGTATTTACGTTTTATTTCTGAGCATTAGCACTAAGGTTGCCACTTATGCTGATGATATAAATAAAACAAACTGTTGCTACAATAAGTATTAAGTATAAGCAATTGATCGGTTTTTATATTTAATTTTACACGCAGATCGTACTGTAAGCATCAGTAGAGTATATAACGATATTTGTTCATTGAAATGTTGTAGACACATGATTCAGTTAGCATGAAATTTATTAGCAATTGAGATCTCACTTTGAGAGCGCTTTCCAAATTCCATCAGTGTTCTTAGGGGTAATTCAAATCCCTAGAAATAGTGCGCTACCACGCGTTACTGCCACCATATTGGATTTTAATACTGGGAATTACATTTGAGGGCAGTGCGAATCGTGGGTACAAGGCCATAATATAGGATTTTCTACCTCTCTGTTCTGCTCCATGGTTCTGCTGCTTGACCGTAAAAATGGCGACTCGTCTGCTGAGGATCAGTTCCGCACTGCGGACATATTCTGATAAAACCAACCTTGTTCAGGTGAAATGCAAACTATTTCTTTTATTTTCTTTGTTCTTTGTATTTTCTTCTTTCATTTTAGTACTTTTTATAAGGTATTACGGCATATACCAACATTATCTTCGGTAGGACTAATTGTTACTACTTAGTAGGTCCCTTACGTAATGAATTCAATTTATTGCTTTTTCCATCCCAAAAGCACAATTACGATAGATAACTTTCAAATTCTTAGATTCTCGAAAATTTATAAAATTATAGGAGGATGCCCTACCTTTTTATAGGTTTGATTGATACTTCTGTAACTATACTCCTTCAGTTTGAGCCTTCCCTACCTAACCTTCTACATTAGAATAATGTCATATAGATAAAGAATTGTAGAACTCATACACATTAATCATAGTAAATGAAGACATTACACATTTTTCAATATGAAATGTCTAACTTGTTAGTTGTAAATTATTATTATAGCCTTTAAAATACAAAGTATTTATAGAATGTCAGTTATTGTACCTATTAGTGAATATTACACAGAATGACAAAAAGAAACCTTTAATCAAACCCATTAGACTCGAAAGCAATGGAGATCCACTGCAGCTTCATTGAAGCAAGCACTCATCAACCAGCCAGCAACGCGCGTTTCAACGTTGGACAGTGGTCTGCGTGTGGCTAGCGAGGATAGCGGATCTCCCACTGCAACTGTCGGTCTTTGGATTGATGCTGGCAGCCGATGTGAAGATGACAAGAATAATGGTGTTGCCCACTTTATGGAACATATGGCATTCAAAGTAAGTTTCTATGATCTTCATAGTTCTGAGTAATAAAATAAATTGCATTATTTCTCTCACAGGGAACTGCCAAACGTTCTCAAACCGATCTTGAATTAGAAATTGAAAACATGGGTGCCCATTTAAATGCCTATACGAGTCGCGAACAGACTGTATTTTATGCCAAATGTCTCTCACAAGACGTTCCAAAAGCTATCGAAATCCTCAGCGACATCATCCAAAACTCGAAATTGGGTGAGAGTGAAATCGAAAGAGAACGCGGTGTGATTCTGAGAGAAATGCAAGAAGTAGAAACAAATCTACAGGAAGTCGTGTTTGATCACCTCCATGCAACTGCTTACCAAGGAACACCACTGGGAAGAACAATCCTGGGACCTACTGAAAACATTAAGTCCATTTCGAGAGCTGACCTCCTCTCATACGTAAAGAATAACTATGGTCCACCCAGGTAAATATGATTGACATGTAATTTCGAATTGAATTGACACTCCTCGTATCTAATAATAGTTTCAAGATCATGAATTTTGAGTACATTTTAAAATTAATAAAATCTCATCCGCATACAGATTTGTTTTAGCCGGAGCTGGTGGTGTACAACACTCACAGCTAGTAGAGTTAGCTGAAAAGCACTTTGGTTCAATGAAGGGACCACAGTATGACGAAATTCCACCTCTGCTAGTCCCCTGCCGTTACACCGGCTCCGAAATTCGTGTTCGCGACGACACAATTCCTCTGGCGCACATTGCCATCGCTGTAGAAGGTATAGTAAAATATTTACATAATTCAAGAAATTTCGATCAATTTTTCTAATGATTTAAAAAGGTGCCGGTTGGGCTGATGCGGATAACATTCCTCTTATGGTGGCCAATACTCTAATGGGTGCTTGGGACAGGAGCCAAGGTGGTGGCATGAATAATGCCAGCAACTTGGCCAGGGAATCTGCCCAGTCTGGTCTCTGTCATAGCTACCAGAGCTTCAACACGTGCTACAAGGTAGCTATTTGTTCAACGTACAATTTGTTTAACAATGAAAAATCATAATACTTTTTATAGGATACTGGTCTCTGGGGAGTCTACTTCGTATGTGACCCTCTACAATGCGAAGATTTCGTACAGCATGTCCAACACGAATGGTTACGCCTTTGTACTTCTGTAACAGAGAAAGAAGTCTCTCGCGCAAAAAATATTCTGAAAACAAATATGCTCCTCCAATTGGACGGTACCACCGCCATTTGCGAAGATATTGGTCGCCAGATGCTTTGCTACAACCGACGTATTCCTCTTCACGAACTCGAAGCCAGGATAGATGTACGTAATCATATTGTATAAGTGGAGTCTACAAAATTGAATGTTTGATAACTAAATATATTTTACAGAGTGTCACGGCCAAGAACATCCACGACATTGGCATGAAATACATTTATGATCGGTGTCCAGTTGTGGCAGCTGTTGGTCCAGTTGAAAATCTTCCTGACTACGTCAACCTTCGCAGTGGCATGTATTGGCTTAGAGTGTAAACATCCCTCTTGCAGGAGTCGTCAATGAAATTCAAATTCTAGCAAAGAGATTCTGCTGTGATAAAACTGTGAAGTCAATTGGTAATGTTTATGTTAATCGTTGGGATTCACTCTACGAAGACAACATCTGTATTGGATTTTTCATAGTAAACAGGTGATAATGAAAGAAATGACTTTACAGTTTTACCCTAATGCAAACATAACATAGTCCTATGGTGTATATCATCTGTTGGAATAAAATGTAGTTGAAATACGCCAATACCTGTCGTTTTTTCAATAAGGCAGTGTTCGAAGAATGCGAAATATAGAAACATTTATCATGTAGGTATCAATTGTCAAATGTTAATAACATACGTCATTAATGTAATTCACACATCGGTGTAATAAATACAAATCGAGCCACCCAATATCAGTTTTTTTTTTTTACATTTAATAATCACGTCAAATTTTTTGAATACAGTTTACGGATTGTAGAATTATTATTCATTTTGTCAGGATTCTATATTAAACGTGTATATTAATTCGCGACTGTCGTAGAGATCCTTGATTGTTTCAAAACCGCCGACAAAATCACCATTTATGTAAACTTGAGGGTAAGTTGGCCAATCAGCGTAAGCTTTTAAAGCAATTCGTAATTCTTCATCCATTAAAATATCAAAAGTTTCATAATGAATGCTAAATGATAAAAAATATAAAATCAAGAGAATAATTTAATAAAATTGTACACTCAGTTTATATTTGAAAAGAAATGCATATACTTCATGGAATCAAATATTTCCATTATCTGCTTTGTGTAGACACATTTTGGATTGGCTTCTGTGCCTTTCATGATTATCACTATTTTACCCTTGTTGATGACTTCTTGAATTCTAGAAATTGTGGGGTAAATAATTGGTCAGGATTAAAAAGTTGTTAAAACCATTGCTGTATCTGTTCGCATTAAGTTAATTTATTATACAATTTAATTGAAATAATAGAGGCATTACCACATACGTTTTAATATTATGGATTAATTAATAACTATAAAAAAAAAGTTAAGAAAGTACCAGTGCAGATGAAGCTTACTGCTTACTTCCTGTAAACATAAATTTGATTTTTTGGAACTTCAAACGACATTTCTACCAGCACACAAAGTTGATTGTATCATGAGAATCCCATAATATAGATTGAATTAGTCATTGGCAGCTATTATGCTTATAACCTATAAGAAATCGTAGACAATGCAATATCGGTAACTCACCTTTCTTCTACACTAGCTTTCTTAGGCAGCATTTCTTCAAGTTCGCCAGCTTCACTCATTTCCTTGATGATGTCTAATCCTCCAACGAGTTCTCCATTCAGGTACAATTGAGGATAAGTGGGCCAGTTACTGAATTTCTTCAACCCTTCTCTTACATCGTTGTCTTGTAGAATATCAAATGTTTGATAATCAGCCTTATAAGAATCCAATATAGAAATAATTGTCCTGGAGAAGCCGCAGCGTGGAGTTGCAGGATTTCCTTTCATGAAAAGCATACATGGTGCTTGATTTATTAGTCTCTTCAATCTGATCTCAATGTCTTCCTTAGGCTTAGGGATGTCAATAGGTACAGAGTCCTTAGCAGTTAGCTGATGTTTGAGCTTCTGTGCCAAAACACTTGGATTGGCACCATCTACTCTATCGACTACTTTGGAGTTCCTGATTAAAAGAACTGTTGGAACGGCAGATACATTGAAGGCCAAAGAAATTTCTGGTACATCCTCAGCTGCAATCTTTCCAAATCTTACACCTTGATACTCTGCTACCTTTGTCATTTCTTCAAGAACCTCATTCATCTGGGTACATTGATCAGCCCATGGTGCATAGAAGTGGATGACAGTCAGATCCGGAGACCTTGCATAATAAAAATAAAGAATGATACTGACCACACACAATAACAAAAATGCAGTACATTATTTAAATATGAATTAAACTGGATTCTAATTGCTATCTGAAAAATCGTGATAACTTTTGACTTCATGACCTTATTCCAAATCAATAGAGCGTATATTTTTGAACACATATGTGATTTTACATTCTAAAAATGTCAAATCCACTATCATTCGAATTCTCGAGAATCAATAAGAAGGACCTTCTCCAAAAAAAAAAAACCATTAAATACTTAAACTGATATAAATTCTACGAAAACAGGTTAAAGCAGTAAATGCTCCTACTACAAAAATCTAATTCAATGAATGACTTACTTGATGTGTGAATTATATTCGTCGGCAGTAGCTAAGTTAGTGACAGCCATTCTGTCAACCTTCTCCTGCGTTCTGCCCACAAAAAAGGTAGTAGACATTAATCACCAACTATCACTAAACTTCGTTTCACCGGTTCCAAGTTCTACGCGAGCCCAGCGACTACACTCATGGAGGCAACAGATCAAATACGAATATCAGAGCAGAACACGAGGCTACTTGGTCAAGATCCAATAGAACATTGTTTCCAACGGAATTATTAGTAGGAAGTGGATGAGTACCAGCCCAGTAACGTATCAATGAAGGGCTCTGATAATTTTTTTTATCAAAATCACTTATTTAAACAACAAACGATACAGAGTACACCTCGATATATGGTAAGAATACAAAAACATAAATATATTTTTAAAAAAACATTCTGGCTCCACTACCTGCTTCTTTATCTAATCACATACTCCATTTTCTCTACCTAAGAATTTTCGCATCTAATCTCTCAGTGCTTTATCATATTCAATATTTAAAATGGTATTTCTACAGGGGTGCCTTGTGGAACATATCCACCACTGACTGCTCTTGTTAAATACAAATAAACCTCTACGAAGTATATTAAAAGTTTCATCACCAGTGCGCATCGTAATGGACACGAAGTCTCATAGTGGGAGTAGCAATGGCCAGTTATAAGAATGGCCTTAATACGACAGGTGCCGGCGAAATTCCAAGGGAATATACCAATCCCCGTTAGAAAACACTTTACGTCCCCAAGAACATGGCATTCGGAGATCCCCCCGAGTTAAGTGAATCGAGTGAGCAAGTAAGCGAATACGGACTCAAGTGTAAGAGAGATAGAAAGAAGGGAAAAAAAACGAGCTGTCACATTCCGCCCACAAAAAGCCTCACAGATGCTCGCACGCACCGACGCGTGCGAGACTTTTTTTCGAACTTGAGTCAGGAACGTGTCAAAATTTTTGCTAATGGATAAACTCCAGGAGATTTCGAATTGGAGTACCAGCGACGTAGTCTCTTTGTTGAAAAAGGTGAGTAAACTCTGCCAACGCCTTTTCGTTATATATTATTTGCCACTTCACCGCTCCCAATTTTTATAATCTTATACTATTGTGTACTGCAATTAAAGTAAACACGCTTCATTTATTATTTTTAATTATGAGAATTAATCCGTGTTCTAGACTGAAATCGTCGTATTTCTATAATAAAATTATTAGAGACGAGATCAACGATGAACGTGTTTCTGGTTGAATGTGCCATGCGCATCGTGACGTATAGCGGAATCCAGAATTCCGGAATTTATATCCTTAATAGATGATATAAATTACTCAGTTTTAATAATATTAAGTCGGTATTAATTCAAGGCTTCCGTTTAACTTACGTCTCTTCTAATTTGCTATTAATATTTTCACTTTGACTGTTTTCATAACACAGCTTTTTTAAAACAAAGAATTGATTCTCCGCACAGGCTATATTTTTCAAAATATATTTTATAAAGGATATACTTTGTAAGTCAAAGCGCAGTGCTGAGTAGACTATATAAATAGTGAAATCCGTTCCTTATCACATTCAGTGTATCCTGTCGGCTAAAATTCCCCTGATTTTGCAGCATGGACTGGATGATTGTTGTCACGCGGTCACCAGACGGCAGATTGACGGGGACGAGTTTTTAGTAAGTAAAATATTAAAATACAACAATATTTCCATCTCATTCGCCATTACGACTATAAGACAAAACGACCATCTCGTTTTAATTCTATTGATTATTAATGTTTTTCATCATTATTGCAAAGTCTATCAACCTTTGCTTGCTAACGTACTTTCGTTTTAGTTCATCATTATCTCATCACATTCTCGCATTCGTTATAGTATCGCTAAAGAAACTGTAAACACTTTTATTTCAAAACATCTGCAATCGTGCAGTATTGCTCGTGCGTGTTCTGAGCATTCATTCATTAAAAATCAATCTTTTGTTCATGAACGATTTGTCATCAAATATATTTTTAATTGTCGTAGAACTTGACCGAGAATAAACTGACCCTGTGGAAAAGCGATCTGTCGCGGTCATCGATGGGGTAAGTGAAAGAAAAAACATAAAAACTCTTCCAGGACAATCCAGTAATACCAAAACCAGTATTTAGTAATCTACCTTTCTTAACTAAATGGAAAGTTATTACTTGAACGTATTTATGCTAGTATCGTGGTTAATTCATTTAAGAAATTCTCTTGTGCTATTTGTGTATCCTAACGGTCTTACTGATTATCGTGTTTAAATTTCACGTTTAACGCACACCTACGAAATTAACATATGGGAGTCGTATTCGAGGTTTCTTCTTTCTTTCTTGCCGTACTTCTTCAATATGAAGATTTCTGTATTCTTAGTGAAGTATACTATAGTGGGCTACTCCTGAGCATGGCAATTGAAGAATTTGCATAAGCCAAGTAATCCAGGCGCGTAGGAGTGTCGTGCGTAATTTCAGTTAAGAATTTGAAAAACTGTGTAATCATTTCACTTATTGCTATGGTGTTTTTAACTTTATCATTTCACTTGTGAAACATTTGACATTCTTCGATAATATTTGTAATAATCAACAATTATAACATAGAATTCTAAAACTTTATTGTTCTAATCAAACAGTATGTTAATCGTAGCAATCAGATATTTTTGTCAATTAATTAAAACTTATATTATTTGGAACTACATGATGTCGATGGAATAATGACGCGCAGTATAAAAAAAGATGAATTCGACCTTGATAAGACAAATTTGCGCATAGGATATAATATTAAAAAAGTTATGGGCGTCGATATAGCAAATCTTAGTCAAAGTATCAGCAAGATGCTTAAATGGTACGTGAAATATTGTATAACCATCTCACGTACGTCAAATTTCCTTGATGAAGGCCTCGACCTTAGCCATTGTCACCTTTCGTAATAAGTCCCCGAGACAAATGCCTCTAACCTTAATGGTTTGTGATTCCCAATAAAATCACAGTATACCTTTTCGGTATTTTACATTTAATCTTTCTTTTTTTTTGAGGAATTTAAATTAAAACTCACTTCACCTCCGTGTCAATTAATGTAACACGTATCAACAAAATATTTGTGTAATAAATAAATTGATTTTATTTTTATTCTTCAGCGCTCTTTTGAAATTCGTCGACAAACTCAAGCAACATCCTGAAAGATACATAGAGAAGAGGAGCAGCGAATCCCATAGCGAAGAATCTATGAGTGACTCGGGGTGGGATACAGACTTCGACAATGATCTCAAAGATAATATTCCATCGGAAAAGGTTATGGCGACCGTGCAAAAGAAAATAATTCCAAAGAGTATCGAGTTCCGGAATAGTCTACGTACGTTTCAACAAAACGAAAAGGCAGTTAAAGAACAGCTCGGAGGACAATGTTCTTCAAAGGATAGTAATGGTATCGTAGATGATAGCATTTATGCGAATTTTGAGAACAAAACAAATCAGGAGGAAGAGGAAAATGACAAGGAGCAAAACACTTACACGAATTACGATACGGTCACGGACACCAGAATTAACAAATTACCTGAAAAAAACTTATCAAAGCTTCATTCCGGATTTGAGAACTCACTAGTGAGGCAGTTGCAGGAAGAATTGCGCACTAGAAGTGCTAAGAAACCAGTAGTGGGTCCAAAACCAAATATGATTCTACGTAAAACGGAAACGTCCGAGAGGAATTCGCCGAGGAAGTCCTTTCTACATAATAAAGCACGGACTCAATCTATCAACGAAGTTCAAAGCTTAATACAAAGTACATACATATATGTATATATATATATATTTGCAATGTTCTGCAATACTGCAAATTTAATTTTGTAAAGAATGAAATCGAATATTACACCAACCGTGAAAAATTCTTATATAAATAATTGAAACAGATTGTATTTAGTATAATTTTTCATTTGCAAAGTACAGAGCCTAAAGAATACCGTTATTTTAATTTACAGCTAAAATGAACGTGCCACCACCACCAGAACCTAAGCCTAAACAGAATTTTGAGAAATCTCCTAGTACTGATAAGAAAACTAAATCGTATCCAATACCACCCAAAATGATTAATAATTTGGATCTACTGGCGAATATCCCACTGAAGACTGAAGAAAGTGACGACGATGCCGACTACGAGCCTTTCGACGAGAAAATATTTCAACAACATCAAATAAAATCAATGTCGCGTGTCGGTAGCAAACAGTCAATCATGAGTGGTCATCAAAGTTCCGTGGAGAGTATTTATCACCCAGCCAGTACAACCAGCCTCGAGGAAGAGGAGGAGTACGAGATATACGAATCGATAAGAGAGGCTGAAGTGAGTATTATCATCATATTAAAAACGAGACACGTCTCTTGAAAAAATCATAATGATAATTAAGTCGTACATAAAGCATGGCTGAATGATGAAGAAGGACGATATTGTCAAGGACGATTATTTTATCGCTTTCTCCAAAACATTTATGATCACAGGGCCATCTTGGTCACTCTTAAAATTAATCATTAATTTAATGTACGCTTTAAAGTGAATTGAATTTGGAAAATTTCTTCTTCTTGCAGCCTGAAGATAATGGTTATTATCTTAAACCAATAATCAAATCTGAAAAACCACCACCACCGTTACCAGCTAAACCGCTCAATAAGTCCGGAACTCCGTCCCCAACGCCGAGTTTATCGAGGCCGCAGAAAAGTAAAGGTTCGTATAATTTATTTATACTGTCCTATACCTAATATGCATTACACTGTTAATTAGTAAAGATATCTCAGTTCACTTTTACTGTAGTGCGAAGCAATGAGAGTCAAGTTCAATCGTCGAATAAATTTAAATCTCTAATTCAGCCAACCAGTCGATACACTATGGATATGTTAATGAACTGTATATTATCAGCTGGAACGTTATATTATTTGAGAAAGTGGATGTCGTACAACTGCAACGTATTACGCAAAGAGGATGTGAGCCTAGCCATGTCAGAAAAAGGGAACATTAAAAACAGGTCTGTGAACCAAAATCGATGGAACAAAAAACGGTATAAAGTGCATTCACTTGTTGGGAACATATGTACCACAAATGGTACAGTCTGAATGACACTTTTAATTCTCATGCAACCTGATGCATACGAGTCAGTCACTTTTCGACGACGGTACTAAGAGTATCGTCAACGCAATCCGTCGACGATTTCATAAGTGGAAATATCGACGGAGAGCGAACAACTATTTTTAACCAGAATGAAACGTCTGAACTGACATTCGATAATCGTTCATTCATAAGTGGATTAAAACATGTAAATTTCAATTATCACATAGTTCAATGTCAGAAGCTGCGCTGAATTGACTTGTCAGAAATCCTCGTGATCTACTCCAAAAGCTTGCCCAGCCCAGCGTGTGAAACTGTTTTGACACAGGCGGAAATAAATTATGATAATACAAGGTCGGCCTTCGCAAAGTCTTTGACGAGAAACGACAGATTTCTATTTTCTTGCTCAGTCTATTAGAACCTATCGGTCAGTTTGTCCTGTACCTGGACTAATTGTGGTCAGCCGGAAGTTGAGTAGGTGGATAATTGCCAAGAAAATTCGAGACACAAGAAAAATCATTATTAAATTAATTTTTGTTGAATACAAGAAATGAATTGAAGTGGTCTGGATGACAGTACTTTCTTAAAAACAAAAACGTATAACGATAATTATTTTAGATAATTATTTAATCCGAATAATAGAATTAGGCAGATAAGTTGCCACAGTGCTCAAAGTGCTTCCGGAAACCACAAGAATAAATACGTTTCGACTTTTCCAAACAAAGCTAGCTTCTTATTACGTTTCCCTCCAGGAATTTGACGCGACACATTTTTTGGAGAATCTACTTTATCACAATAGCATGAAATCTTCAGTACTTTCATCTTCGATAACCATTATACAAAATCAGTCAATGATTACACGTTACTCATGAATATGTGCGCGCAACAACGAGAAGAATGTTAGAAAAATGTAAAAAGTGCTGGTGAAATTTTAAGGGGCACGTGAATGTTTGTTTTTTTGCGGAGGTAAAAGTGGATAATGAAGCAGAGTGATGGAATGTGTTGCTGCTTTTATTTGAGACTTGGCAGACAACTTTTGGGTGGTTTAGGGGTTCGTTTTGCGGATGAAGTGTCCGACATGATTGTCAGAATCAAGAGAGGACTCATGAGGTGCTGTTATTCTCTACCACCTGAACCACCAGGTACACTTGTGAATAACTCGCATGCAAAAATAACATGATTCATATCTTAAATAGATATTGAAATAAGAGTCCGTCTGGTGTTTTTATGTACACAAAATTCTGTTCCTTATTCAAGTATATATGAATATAAAAACTATGGATATTAAAAGAATTACGTTAAAATATATATCAATTGTAAGCCTACGTATTATAAAATATTATTTATCCATTTATATTATATTATATAAATGGACAACATAATCGAAACATTAAATGAACTGTTTAAAAGAAATTAGGGAGCACTAAATATTTATGATTGAATTTACAAACATACAATTTAAAAGTTAGTCTTAGAAGAAGATACCATGAGAATTATATCGTCAAAGAAAAATAATAAAAGGATTAACCAAAATTTTAAAAGATCAATGACAAGGTTATCATATGAGTCGTGTATCAATTTTGTAATATTTCATAATCCTGCGAAATGATATTTTAATTTTTTTTTCTTAATATATCAAAGAAAGAAAAACTTGCCCATCATTCGTTTTTAAATTTCCAATAAGAAAATTCAACATCTTCCAAGATCTTCGATAAAGACAATTAAGGAATCCTGGACATATATTCTCTTCTTCTTAATAGTTTCAATGACTTCAATTCACTTCGTTGTACAACTCGAACGCCCGCTAAATGTAATACTAAAATTTTCAGTATATATGGATTCTGGAAGATGACAGTATGATATTTTTAACCGTTTCGTGGGATCATTTGCCCCATGCCAAGGGACCCACCGGATCGTTGCTGCGCTGTTTCTCGCAGTAACACATCTCGCCATTCGAAAAGCGTTTCAGTCTTGTTTCGAAAACCATACTGAACTCCACGTTGGTTCTGCTCTGTTTGTGCTCGCACTTTGAACAATTGTTTTTTCCTTCAAATTTTGAATCCGGCTTCACACTATTAACAACCAGTAATCCTTGAGGTTTCATTTGAACGCATATCCGTGTTAAAGGCTTCTACCTATTTCAATGAGTTCCATTTATTTTGAGTAGTTCACAATTTTTAGTCGAACTAAATAAACTTGTTTTTATCATTGAGCTAACTTTCACACGCAGTGTATAGTCTCATATTCAAGTATTTGATTGGTATCGGACGGCGGCGACGAGACGTTTCCGTATTCCACGACGCGAAGACGGCATAAAATCAGTATAATAAACACACGAAAATTTTTATCTGAAAAAAATTTAATCATGACTGACGATATACTCGTGCATATTCTTCTATTGAATGCCTAAAATTAATTGTCGACGCTATAATTCGAATTAGTACGTTGTCGATTGCTTAAATATATCGTAGAAATGTCTGCTCTCGTAGGTGATCTTAAGAGAAATATTTCTTTAAATACTGTAGCCCGTAGACAGGCAAGTCTGTCAGAATGTTTAACACAGGCTGCGCTTACACAGGCTCGACTTAATCTGGCAAGTTAGTATCAATCTAGTATATTGATTATGGATCGAGAGACGTCATGAATTGAATTTTATCTATGCCACGATTCTCTACGTATTATAATAATACAGTAGTTGTATTGTATTAAAGAAATTTGTCATCCTACTGACAAAACGGCATATAAATTATTCCTTATCAACGATCATTCGTTACTCCTATTTTCTGGCGCGGATTTAAACCAAATGACACATACATCCTGAAGACACCATTAATTTCTAAAATACTTCCTCCGTCGCAATAAGTCTCTTAAAGGATCTTTTATAAATTACTTTCCTTAATCACAATACATTTCATGTAATACTCAGAGTGATAACTGTTGACATTTTTTTTTAGAACGTTCTCCAGATAAAAAATCTGCTACTCTACCACATTCCGGAAGTAACACGTCTCTGGCAGCTGAAAGAGCTACCAGACCATTGCCACCACCTCCGGATAGGCAAACGTACTTGGAACAACCATGGTTTCATAATGTAACACGACAAGAGGCAAAAGCACTTATTGAAGAACGTGAGTCTGATATATTCCATTTTGAAAAGTCCAGTCACTGCACAAATAAATTATGTGTAATAATATTTTTGCCTCTGTTGGATAAAAGTTATAGTGGACAGTTGTTGTACTATAATCATAGAGGGTAGAACGTAGAATACTCTTTTTTGTTCCTGATACTATTTCAGCACCTGATGGTCATCCGACGGATGGATATTTTCTGATAAGACCATCTTCATCTAACCCAAATAATCCTTTGACTTTGGTAGTTTGGTGCAAGGACAGAGTTTACAATGTATCCGTACGAAGAAGGCCTGATAATAGGTAAGATGGTTTTTAATGATATATTATTACACTGTAATTATTAGTATTTGAATGACGGGCGAATCTTACGCATACAATAACATAGAAATGTTTGGCGCGTAATTGCCTTCATGATAAACATGATGATTGCTTGTTCAAGATTGTGAGGCACGAACAAAGCATTATTTACTTTTATAGTTGTAATCAGAGTATTGGACTTTGGTAATAGTACTGACAAAAATATAATACATTCAGTATAATA
>JARPRG010000409.1:1169409-1180898 GCA_031001745.1 Hartigia nigra
TTTACTTTTATAGTTGTAATCAGAGTATTGGACTTTGGTAATAGTACTGACAAAAATATAATACATTCAGTATAATATAATACATCAGAGATAATTGGCGATTGGTTCTGATTACAATAAATACCAAATAAGCTGTACAAGGAACCAAAAAGGAATCTGATACTAATACTAATAATAAAAAGAATATAAAATAAAACTAATACTAATAATTCATTGTTAAAATTTTTAATCAGGTATGCACTGGGATCTCCTAAGCAGAAGGAAGAAACTTTTTTGACTGTGGAGGAAATCGTGTCGTTTTATACAAGAAACGAATTGTTACTTAGCACGGGCGGCGTAGTATCTGGAAGTACTAAATTAACGAATACACCGTCAAAGTAATCGTCCGATGAATGTACTGCCCTTTTTTAAGGACTAAAGCAGAAAAATAACTTCGTACGATTAGGCATTGCAACCAATGAAGCAATTCCGCCCAAAGAAAAACTATTTTAGGTAAGATCGACGTGCCCGCCGTAAGACTAATTTGACAGAGTATGAATTTTTTAAAATAAGGGGCAATAAGTAGGTATATGTTGTACCAAGAAGAGGATTATTGATAAAACGCTGTGCCTGTGACATTTAAAACTATCATCGAGGTGATTCATTCATTAGTATTTAATTTAGTTTAACATATATATTTTTCAAATGCATATAAATTGTATAATCGAAAGTGTTACTTTTAACGAAAACGTTTATGAGTAATTCAAATAATATCATTAAAACTATTGACGTAAACTCTATCGAAAACGATCTGATGACATTATAATAATTGTTAAATTTATCAAAAATGCAATTTATATAGAATTTAATTTACTGTTATATTTCTCAGACTATTATTACAACATATTAGAACGTGATGCTACTTTGTTTTTATATCGGAGTGTATGCCATTATGTTTTTCAAACATTTCAAAAGTCTTCAGTAATACATCGCTATTATAATATTGACAAGCTGCCCGCGAAATCCAAAGAATATAAGAGCATTCTTACAGATCTGAATAATCGGTGCCAGGCTGCCATTTTATATAAATATATACAAAATGCATTTTCTACTAGACTAAGTTTACATTAAATATCTCTATGTTTTCTAGAATTTTATAATAATGAAACTTCATTTTAAAATTCATTATCCAGAACTATTGTCACGTTTAGAAAACTTTACGCATATCAATTCGTTGAATCTGACGTTTAGGCGTGACTTCTTTTTTTACTAATCTGATACACGTGCCTACTTGTAACTATAGACATATAAATATATAGATCCACACTTGTGTACACTTTTTGAGTGACAACAATCGCAGAGATAAGGTTAGGTGTTTGAGGATGTTCCAGAAGCTCATTTATTCTAAAATTATTCTATATATTTTTTATACGTTGGATTATCTTGTGACACCTATTTTGTACGTAAGCGACATACTGGGACAATTATGGTATTGTGATTACTCCATTATATATATGTATATATATATATATATACATACATACATACATACATATATTAGGAATACACTGCACTCACGCTACATGTGAGAACTATTCAAGTTTAGCAAGTATTTCGTAAGACGTCCTAATAATTAGAAAGCGCGATTATTTTATGGATTTGTAAACATTTGTTAAGCTTATTGATTATTTTGCGAATTCACTGAAGGCGAATTGCATATAAAGATTACAAAGACGACTAGCGCTGCGATAAAGTTTGCGAAGATTTTTATAAATTTTTTTGTAAAAATAAAGAGCAATTTCTGTTTTGAATGTATTTCTTTTCTTCGGGATGAATAATAAGCATTGAAGAAATTACATATTAATCTTGTTTAGGAGTAAATTGGGAAATGTAATGAAATCACGTAAGTATAATTACAATCGTTTGCGTAAATTGGAAATATTTGAGAATTAACGTAATAACTAGAATATCATCGGTAACTGAAATGTACTAAATTAATAGATATCAACTTACCAGTAATGTGCAACTGCTGTTGCGAACTCAATGAGTATCAAATCACAGATAAAAAAATATCACTTGATGATTACAATTTTGCACGTGATACATATAAGATATTAGGTAATCTTTGTATCTCTCAATCAGCATTCATGTATCATAAGGCTGTATGCTCAGCTGTGTATTATCACGACAGATGAGTAATAGTGATTAGAAATTAGATAAAAGATAAAAGTTCTTCCCTAATGGCAAGATCTATTGAATCAAGTTTTTTAACTGTTATCCTCAGAGATCGTTACTTACCTAATTCTCTTTGAGTTATTTGTATTTCATGTGCCTAAATGTAATATAACTTTCGTAAGAATTCATTTCGCATTATTTATCTACCACACGAATGCAATGCAAGTGCATTAATTCTTTTTGAGTACTTTTCTTTGTTCATTCCAACGTTATTGGAACCTCGCGCATGTCATCTTGTTTTTTTACAAAATTAGTATATTTAATGTCAAGGAAGATTTATTGTGTGGTGAAGATTAGATCAGCACAAAAAGTCTTGTGATTACGTTTTAGTATAATTTTCGACATTTCGAATATCCGATGTCAACGAAGCGTAGTCGCTTGGCGGAATATATATTCGAGACATTTTTTTTAAGTTCCATGCTACATCTATTCGTACGTAAATGCGTAAAGAATTCATGCAGGTTTACCATATTTTCGCGCCGAACTTACTAGTTAACGTTGCTTATCTAGTGAAGTATGAAGTCTAGTACGTAGGAGACGACACGTTCACGTACCGCTCGTTAAGTGTGATAAGTGGTTGCCAATTGAGCGGCTTATTCAGGCTGTCACTTAAGACATTTCGAGCAAAGAATCGCAGAGGATCAAGAACGTTACTCTACAGGTAATATCAGAAGAGTTTCGCTCTCTGTGGAAGAGATTTTTGTAGCAATTCAGTTCGGTGATGGGTGGTGTTGACGTGAGTCATCGACTGACTCTCATGTCAGCGGGAACATATAAAGTGGAGTAAGGATGGTTCGTTAGCTAAGGAACGTGATCAACGAGGCAACATTATCAGGAAGAAATGGAAGATGAACATCCTGGAAGAGAAGCCAATAAGATTTGTGGTGTCTGCGGTGACAAGGCCTTAGGATACAACTTTAATGCAGTCTCCTGCGAGAGCTGTAAAGCCTTCTTTAGAAGAAATGCCTTGAAGAATAAGGTGATTCTTTTCATTCAGACACTCCTTTTGTAGCTTTTATCGTTATATTCAGTGTCAATAAAAAATAAGTTTATATAGTTTTATTCCTTCCATAGTACCTGATCAGTATTGAGCGACTGAAACACTGTTTTGAAATGTGATTATTTAATCAGTAGATAATAAGGTTTTCTATATTTAATGTGTGTTAATTCTTGTTAAATGAGTGTATGACATGATAACGTAACATAATAATGATTCATTTGTTCTTTATTATTCTTGCAGGACTTTCGGTGTCCATTCACAGAGAATTGTGATATCACTGTGGTAACAAGACGGTTCTGTCAAAAATGTCGGTTGGACAAATGTTTCAATATAGGCATGCGGAAGGAGTATATAATGTCTGAGGAAGATAAAGTTCTGAAACGTCAGAAAATAGAACAGAACCGTGCAAAAAAACGGCCACAGTCACAAAATCCAAAGGTGCCAAAAATGAAGAGAGAGAGTATCGAGGATAGTAATTTTGATAACGATACTGTCTCTACAGCCTCGATACCATCTGTTGCTTCGGTCACATCTGAAACATATATCTGGGAGTCTGATCGTAAATATACAGATTTAGATGCTAATAGACAACCAGTGATTGATAATATGAGTCCTGTCACAGCAGCTAGTGTACCGAGTCCTTCAAGTCCACCTGAAGGCGCCAATATTGCGGGATCGAAAACTTTAGACATGCTCAAAGAATCTACGACCCACTCTACAACCACTTTTGGAAAATACGAACGAAACGTTTCGAGTTATAATCAAAGTACTTCAAACTGTGACGAAAGTACTCCAAACCAAGCAAGGTATGAGGATATATTATCTAACACAAGAAAATATGAGGAGCTACCTTGTAACACAACTAAAAATGAAAGTAGCAGGATGAAACCAGTAAAGTACGAACAAAATATGATGTTTGATTCTCATTTTGAAAGTTCCTCTGGTGCATCAAGGTATAATTCAAAATTTGACTGTAATATATCAAAATCGTTAAGAAACGAACAAGACTTTGAACAAAGGAAATCACCCTTAGCGTACGCAGATTGTACCTCAACGTCTAAATCAGATTCTGAGTTACAAACTGAGCCATCTCCAGCCATAAACGTGCAGATGGTCACCGACGAAACGACGGTTTGTCAAAAACCAAAGGAAACATGTCCGAAAGGAACTGGACTAGTCTTAAAATTCATGGAAAATCCTAGCCTTATCGTAAAATTCCTTAGCAATCCTAGTCTTGTTGCTAAGATATTTCGAGATCAAGGATTGATAGCGAAGGTCATGACGGATCCTGATACAGTGACAAGACTCTCAGAGGATCCACAAATTTTACAATTTTTAGAAGAGAATGACATAGTTTCCTCTTCCGTAAAACAAGAATCCAATAATGACAACAGTAAAGTTCAAACTAAACTTACTGAAAGTCTTGTAAATAATGGAATTTCAGATAATATGATTAGGCACATGTTAGAGGGTGAACAGAATCAGGTTGAGAATCCAATTCTAACGAATCTAATAACAAATAGGAATCCAGAAGAGTGTAAAAATCAACGTGAAGAGCCTAGTACGAGTAGTGATTTTAATAAGAGCATGGAAGATGTTACCAGAGACGTTCTTCAAGATGTACAAAGGTGAAAATCATTTATGAAATCTTTAATTCAGCTCTCATATTGTATTTAAATAGAATAACTGTTTGCCTCTGAAAGGGTCATTCAAATTGGGACATATTGAGTAGACAAATGTGAACCAGCTGAATAAAAAACTGTCTTTCAGAATACCAATCGCCGCGAACTCCATAGAATCGATACTTTGTGAAGCTATTAAGTTGGAATTTTCGGCTTGCTCCGCTTTGGGTGGTAATCAAAATAGCAGAGAGTTGAACGACGCTGAAAGGGCAAAGCTCAATGAACTGATCGTGGCGAATAAAGCGCTGCTGGCACCCTTGGATGATGATATTACGAATTTGGTGGGAGAAGAATGCAGATTCAAGGTGATTTCTAAAAGCTTCAATTTAAAGCGTTTACTTGTGCACTTTAGAAATGTGTCTTTTGATTTTAATGAAAGTTACCACGAGAAGGAACTTCTTTGTTTGTACAAAAGTTGGAAATGGAAATCTTTATATAATAAAGTGAAGTGATTTAAAGAGCTTTAATAATGAAAACTTTTATTTTCAGAGCAATTCAGGCCAATCTGATCCTATGTTGTTAGACGTAATCAATTTAACAGCAATCGCAATCAGGAGGCTGATAAAAATGTCAAAAAAGATCAATGCCTTTAAGAACATGTGCCAAGAAGATCAATTGGCGCTCTTGAAAGGTGGCTGCACAGAAATGATGATTTTGCGTTCAGCCATTAATTATGATCCCGATAAAGACATGTGGAAGATACCACATAGCCAGGAAAGAATGTCTAAAATAAAAGTGGATGTATTAAAAGAGGCCAAAGGAAATTTGTATGCCGAACACGCAAGATTTGTTAGGACTTTTGATCCAAGATGGCGGGACGAGAATATCATATTGATTTTAAGTGCGATAGCTCTTTTCACGCCCGACAGACCACGCGTGGTACACAGTGATGTTATCAAATTGGAACAGGTATGCTGTTCAATGAATGAACAACGGGTTAAACCCTGTTGTTAACCTTAATGAAATCAAAAATATTTTTGATATCGCTTTTCGTTATAGTTATTTATCACAAAATCTTGTTCTTTCAGAATTCTTATTATTACCTTCTTAGACGTTATTTGGAGAGCGTTTATCCGGGTTGTGAAGCGAAATCCACATTTTTGAAGTTGATACAGAAAATTTCTGAACTTCACAGACTGAACGACGAAGTTGTGGGCGTTTACTTGAACGTTAACCCGTCCAGCGTAGAACCACTGTTAATAGAAATATTTGATTTGAAGCATTGAACTCTTAAAGATATAATAATATGGAACGTGTCCAATTATCTATTTTTAGGGAAACTTCATCCCAATCGATATGAAACAAGAGAAAAAGCTTTCTCAGTTTTAATTGAAGCAATCTTATGCCAACTAATTGTTACGTCTCAAAGACGTAGCTGTTAATTTATAAAATTTCTGTAATTCACAATTTGTCCTTTTACACGATTGTCGTTAAAAATTGTTATAATTCTATGAAAATCCCGTAGCAAATTGTATAGCGTTAAAAGATGCTCGGGCGTTATCAATCAACATTGGTATAATTAATTTTGTTCTTATTAAAACAAGTATATGTAACAAAGTCATGAAAGAATTTTCATAGCGTCTTGAGAAAATCTATCATTTATATATACCCCTAAGTAAGCCATGAATGTTTTCTTACATCAATTCAAAGCGTCATTGAATCTCTATAAAAAAATGCATGCGATCGAATGCAAAATACGATGGTGCTTTAATCTTTTCGACTATTTAAAACAAACCACCAAAAAAGTCTCAAAAAACTTGTCTAGTATTTCTGGAGTCATAGCATAGATACGTAAGAGATGATGCGAAAAAAAAATTCATCGGTCCTAATTCGAGTACAAAGACTCGAAGAAGAGTCGTGTTTTAATCCATTTAAACCTTATTATAATAAATTATTGTTACTATCGATATTTCAATCATACGTGAATTGAATTGTCCTTCAGACAAGAGAGATAACGAAAGAAAAAACACGCCATTATTTCACTGTATTTTTTTCTCACCCGAGATCTCACATTGCCGTTCTTTAATGAAGCACATTGATCTCTATGAATGACGCTCGAAAAAAAGGCTTTGTAAATTTAATAATATTCTACATGTATAAGCGGCTATACATTTCTACATGAAAGCCTGAATATATTTTGTATTGTACTCAGAATGCGACGAATTTATGTTCGAATGTGTGCTAAGAATGTGCAAAAGTGATAAAACAAAAAAGAGTAAAGATTATCATAAAAGAACAACAGTGTGATTAAGAAATGAGGGAGAAAGAAACGAGACAATGTAACGGGTGTACGCGTTACAGAAATTACAATGTACACGAAAATTGTGATAATGCGACATATGAATATATTTTTCAAAGAACGATGCCTGAATATTTATTATCAACTTCTTTTTTAATATCGCTGATCGTAATGATACGAAAAATTATTCTTTATTCTACCTTAGAACGTAATTCAATACGATTCAAACATTTAAAAAAAAGGATGGAACTTTAAAGAACATTTACAAAGCTTATTTAGAATTGATAAAGCGTATTTTGACGTCCGTTGTCTCTTTTATATTGATCGCGATGCTTTTAATGGCAGAAGCAGTCAAAGTCTGGAATGAAAATTTGACAATGTGTGCAACCAAGCGTATATTTCCCAACTAGGTAACAGTCTTAACATGGATGAGGAACGAATACGTATTTTCAACACGTAGATGTGCACGGGTTTCTTTTTTCCCGATGCGATTCGCAATCAAACTTTAAAAGAGTATTAATCAAGATTCAATATATCAATGCTTGCAAACAATTGAATAATACGCAGTACAACAGCAACAGATTGATACCTGAATTCGTGCCTTACTTCACTCGTCTTGATGTGAAAATTTTCTTCTAACGTCATCCAATAAAATGAAAATGATATATAATAGTAGCATAACAGAAAATAACATTCCGCCGACGTAAATTATATAGAATATTAAATCCACAATCGCTTTCACTGAGGAAATTATGAAGGATACAAAAATTCCCATGAGGAGTATTTGAGTAGTACAAAAAACTGATGTCTTTTTCTTTTATCAACAACGTTTTGTCACGGTAACAAAGGAAAAAGTATAACGGGAGGCTATTACGTAAAATTTTTAAAGTAGCACTTATACTCCCTTACTTTTGCGTCCTCATTTACGTACTCTAGAGATAGATTTTTGCCACGACGAAAAGAGAAACACAACCAGCGACTGCATACTTTATGGATATAGAATGTAATATATGTTTTTTTTTTTCATGAAATATTTGAAAAACTCTAAACTAAAATATATCGCTTAATCCTACCATTATAAATTATTATTAATGACATTAGTTTCAAATTTAAGTAATGTATTTTCTCAATGTCTCGGGTACAAGGCTACATGATCTCCATTTTATATACAGTAGATATATAGGAGGCTTTGCTTCTGTATGTATATATTTTTGTATATAGATTTTGTATTGTACACTATAACTACGCAGGATGTGCACATGCGTATTCTATGCGTGTTTTTATTCCTTGAATTCACTTTGGCTGCCACGAAGATTGTTAATACCTTTTACACGCTTTTACCTTCTTTTTCGTTCCTTAACAAAAAAGAAGTGACACATGATTCTACCAGAGTTGACTGCGCCATTGATTACAAGATGTTTTTGTATTTTATAATTTATTATTCATTGATTTTATTGAAGTTAGGATTTATTGCATGGTCCTCGACAAGTTCCCCATAAGCTTGCAACACTCTTCTCAGGTATTGAGAAATCAGGTATACTGGAATAATTATTTCTTTTGTAGTGAAAGAATGCTTCTATGTTATCCGCATAATTTTTCTTCAATCTTGTCTCTTTGATTTGTTCAGCCGCCAGATAACAGGCGCCTATTGCCGAGGACGTTGTCAAATGGTAAAGTGTCAATTCGTCAATGAAATCACTTGCATGTATCATTTCAGTGAATCCTATTTCCATGAACTTCCATGATTTCCATACAGAACCAACGCAGATGACTTTCAATCCGCCAGGCGAGAGCATGAGGTCCTGTAAATTAGACAATAATTGATAATTATGAAATTACAGGTAATTTTCTAATGAAACCGGAAGACGTACATTGTGTGCTTTTTTTGCGACAGCTATTACGTGCATTGCCAAATATTCACCGTTTTCACGGAAAATATATAAACACAACTTATCCTTATTCTCACATCCAGTCGCAATTTCCTTGGCGAATTTTGCAAAACTAACTTTATCAAAATTCGAATAAAGGTGCGCCAACAGTGCGTGTCTGTCGGCTACGCGAAAGAAATTTTTTAACGCAGGCCACACGTAGTTTATCGGATGCGGTGCCTTCTTCAAATCGTCCATATCATCGAATACGTACTTGCAAGCACGATGAGCTATGTAGTAAGCTTAAAGAAAAATATTTATTAAATTTTACAATCTTTACAATAATGATTATGGTCTTTTTATTACATTTCAATTTCTTACCACTACCCTCGTCGCCTATACTATGACCCCATCCTCCGCATCCATAGGTCTTTCCATCCGGATTAATTAGAAGTGCGTTACTTCCGGTTCCAGCTATAAGAACTATCCCACCATTTCCTAAACCAGTCCTCATACTTCCCAATGTATCTGAGCTAATGAAATAATCCCTGGAGGCATTTGGGTAATCTCGAAGAAGGCTTTCCTTTATTATACGATCCGTCTCTTTTTCTTCACAGCCACTTAGGCTAAGCCCCTAAAATACATTTTTATTCGTGGGATATATTATTACGTAAATTTAAGAATTAATAATCGAAATTAAAGACGAAAGACTAATGGGTAGTTAACTAATTAAAGATCAAAGACCATTATAGCTTATTAGATAATACTACTAACCACGCAATCGAGAGGCGTCTTTTCCGAAATTTTCAATTCTATTTTAGCTCGTGATATTAGCCCGTTGATTCTAGCGATGGTTTCCGGTATGCCCAATTGCTAAAAACGAATTTTCATTATACATATATATATATATATTTATATATGTTAATATTAGATATGGTTAATATCTTTCAACGTTCTAGTTTAAACAATGAAAACTTCATCACTACATTATATAACATGGAAATCCCATATGGCTTATATCATATTTCCTTGAAAGCTGTATATGCTATAAAATACAAATAGAGATAAAAGGAAAAATGCCATAACATGTTTAATAGATCTATTACGGTATGATGGTTTTATGTTGTTACCCAATGATTAGTGCCAGGTCCTTTTAATTCTGATAGCTTATTGCCACTGCCATCTACAACTATAAGGGTTGAATGTGTAGCGCCACTGAAAATAATAAATTTCAATTATCGATATTGAATTTTCATACAATTAGCACGCAAATAAAGAATTCATGATGTATAAATAGAAAAATTAATGAGTAATAAAAAATTAATTTTAATTTATATACTCAGTTTATATCTCTAACTATGGTATATATCTATCGTATCTGGCAGACTAGGTGCCACCACTGGAAGATTAAAATAACATCACTTCTGTGTACTCTAGATAAACAAGTATTCTATGTTTCTTAAAGATAAAGATGCCGCTTCAAGGATACAAATGTGAAAAAGTCAATAAGACAATATTGAATTAACAAAGAAAAGCACATTTTTTTTTTAAATAATAAAAATATATTACCCTTCGATTCCGCCTATCCTGACGTCCTCGACATTTTTTTTCAACACATCCTTATCAATTTTCTCTACGTCGCTCACTTCCTGCTGACCTAAAGCATCTGTCAGATTTATTTTATCCTCTCCACCTTCTGGCAGCTGGTTGTTCTTGTTCTCTGCCGCCATCGCCAATTGCTTTAAAAAAATTAATCAAACTTATTCCTTTCGCTATCCTGATTTACCGCACGAAATAAAGTCGTCATAATTCCCTCCATAATTCATCCAAACATATGTCTAAATTTTCCAAATTCCAATATGCACTACAATTATTCAATTACAATAATTCCTCTATAATCTAACCAAATCTATTCTACACGAAATTTTATAATGATTCACCTCCGCGTTTGTTAAATCAAATTGAAGCAAATGTTCGCGCCACACTTACGCCCCTTTTAATCTATTCTCGAGTAACACAAGACGCGCTACTACGATTCGACTTCTGCGAAAGTAAACTTCAATGATCTAGGAACCCGTACGGTATTATCCTATCCACTTGAACTGACAGTCCCCCGTTTGCACGATATTCCTGTTTGCACTGAACGAAAACGTTTCATTGAATGTCAAATAGTGGGGATCTAGCCTGTCACATGACCAGACAATGAAATACCATCGGTCGTACCAACAGGAAGAGCGCATTGATGCTTTCATATACATAGTCGGTGTTCGACACGAAGCAGGCTAGAGACCGTAGACACACTATCTTAATACATGGTAGAGGAGGACTTAAGACCGTGATTGAGAGGATGAACTGACTGGACCACTTTGATGGTCAGTTCTTATACTACGAAGACAGGCCACAGTATATAGTTTACATACGACGTAGTATAACACTTGAACGTTTTAATGAATGATAATTGTCGGACGCAGCCACAGAGTAGTGGA
>JARPRG010000409.1:1180998-1199951 GCA_031001745.1 Hartigia nigra
TTTCTTAAGGTGTTTATTTACTAGTGAATTTACCCGACATAGGAAAGTCAAAGTCGTTGAAGCCACAAAGGTTGCCCGAATGGCGCGAGTGAAATACTCTAGATTCATTTTCTAGATTTTAGTTCGTGGATTAATGGAATAGATTGCATCTTGGGCTGCGTATTGCGATGATATAATGTGTATATGATTATTAATAGTATGCTGGCATATGCTTCATTAGGTATTATTAGGTATGTAATTATAATGAGAGACTTGACGTACGTAAATGGTGCATTTAACAAGTCTCTTCCGTACGCAGTTACTCCAGAATATAATGAGTTGTTGAATCATATTAATGATTCATGCATTTATGCATATACTTTCGTATTTTCTACGAGCTTTCTTTGATGGGTGGAGTCGGTTGTATTAAATTTTCTTGTTTTTCAAGATCGCTGATTACGAGAGCTGCATATTAATTTCATGCTGATATATCGATATTAAAAGTGCTTGCGATGATTTTTACGATTCATATATGTATATGATAATTAAGATTGAGATTATGGAATGACGCATCAAAGGTTATTGTAAGATTTAAGAAATTTCTCTGAATGGCCATTCTTCTTGTTTTCTTGAGATATCTATTATACGAAAGAAGCACTGTATCAAAAGGTCGCTTACCATCCTATATCTTCGGGACTACAAAAGCTTATGCGTTCTTTGTTCGTTATTCTGAAGCAACTTGCCTTGATCTAAGGTCAACCAAGGCTTTTAATGAAAAAGAGCGTCGTCTTAATTTTTTTTTTAACTTCATCGTACACGAACTACGTTACCATTTACTGGAAACTTGTTAACTCTTCTTCATGTATCTTCAACATACAATAACAATGAGATTTTTGAGGTAAAGAAACATGTATGGCTTCGCTTAACTCAGTTTTGAATACTAGGCTGCTTAACAAATAATGGTCAGAACGGACTGAGGTACAATTAAAGAAATTTGTGGAATTCTAACGGTAATCTTATGTACGAGTAGCACATCTTACACTACATTTTCTCACTGGATAAACTGCATTTCCTTAGAAAGTGCATAGAGAGAACGCAGCATTTCGAACTGAACTGGTCTAGTGTATCTTGACTATTTGTACAGTATGTATTATAAGAATATATTTGTAATTCTTCATACGATTAATTTCATGTTTATCATTTCTTAAGTATACATTTTTAAACCAGGTTAAATTCCAGATATCCAACACTGTTTTCCGGTCTCTCCTGCTGAACAAACTATTTATAAAATAAAGTAAAGAAATAGAATGCAGTTTTTATAATAATAGTAACAGAAATATCAAAATGACGTGTATCGAATTTTCTGCTCGTCCAGATCGTTGCTGCTACCACCTAGCGGCAGCCTGGGTTTCTAGCTCGAGATCGATGAACTTTGGCGTAGTGCTTCAGCATCGAGTAAACTTTCTTATTCAGTCTCACATTTTCTATGGCCCGTATGCCAAGAGAATCGTACGGGTCCCGCATTCTCGACTCCGCCAGCACAGCGAGGTGCTTGCGAGAGAGTCGCCTCGCGTCGCCGTCGGCCATTGTCTGTCATGGAAGCCTACCAAAATGGCAGAAGTCGTGCAGATGTTTTTGTTCCTATTTAAGTCGAAGTATCGCCGGAAAGGGCTGTTTCGTAAAGACAGGCACGAGGGTAGTTTATCGTGTGCGACATTGTGGGCAGTGATTGTTTGGGCGGCTGTGTTGCAAGTTGCAAGATCGGCCTCATCAGGATCCGAGTCGACGTGCGTCCTGGACAGTTGTATCAACGGGGATTGTGTCAATGGCAGTTGCATCTGTCACGAGGGCTGGCAAGGCCCGGCTTGTCAGTATTGCGGCGGTAAAGTCAGGTAGGAAAGACATTCATAAACTATTTAAAATCGCCAAGACTGCTTTGTAAATTCAGTTAAGCCATGACCAGTGACTTGCGTCTCTGCGTCACGAGCAACGGGACTTGCCTATTAATTTTGTAGGTCATTTTTTGACCGTGTTCTGAATTTTTTAAAGAATTATATATCAGTCATTCATCAGACCGTGTACTACTCCGAAATCAGGCGTTTGTTTATAGCACGTAAACAAGTCAATCATTGTTTCTCGTTAACTTTGACCTTTTTGATAACATTCCAAGTGTCGCGCGCAATTTTGAAAAATTTGCCGCGGGCAATTTCCTGCCGCAAGGCCAAGTATTCCTCATACTTTTCAAAATTCTATAAATTCATCCTACTATGATTCTCTTGGACTCTCTCCCGCTCTCTCCCCTATTCCTTATTCCCCACCCACACGAGTATGTCGCGCACGACAGCGTGAACGATCCCGTTTAGCTTCTTGACGTTTCGCTGTGGATTCGCCACTTTCGCAAAGATTTGCTATATGAGCTAGAGTATCTCAGAATTTGTGTAATGGTGTTTTACCTTTAATTTTGTGGTCAAAATTTATTATACTACTTCTTTATTATACTGAATTATTCCTTTCAAATAACTATATCCCATATCGCAGTTTTGATTATTCGATTATTTTCAAACGCAACGGGATTATCTTCGCTCTGCCTTTCTATAGATTGTTCGTATTCCTATTTCCGTATTCTTTATTTTCTGGTTAACAGATATGCACTAGTCGGTTCCTTTATCTCTTTTTTGCCTCAAGTTTATTCTGTTTATGGTTTCCTTCGCGCTCTTTGAACACACGACCCTCTACCGGCTTCAATAAGTTGTTACGTCCACTGGCAAAATGGTCTGGCGAAATTGGAACACGCTCTAAATGTCATCTGAGCTATAAAGTCTTCTTTTCATTTAGCGACTGTTTTTCTCGAAACATTGCGATACCTCAGAGAGGCTGCACGTAAAGACTGGAAGAACGTTATCGATATAATTTTCAAATATTACATTAAGGACGATGATCTATCTCGATTATTTATAGATAAAGAGTACCGATGGAACACGCGGAACGCGTCAACGAACCGATACTGAAGAAGCACTCGTTAAAATTCTCATCAGGCAACGTCGCCGAAGCAATTTCTTTCTAAATAAAATTACGATCGCGATAGCATGGTGTCTCCTCAAAGTATCTCTTCTACCATCCCGTTAAATCAATTGCTAAGGACTGAGGGTTATTTCGAAGAAGCGAAGCTTCGGGCTTGAGTTTTACCTCGAATGCGAAGAGCCCTATTTGACTGAGTCTTTTTATCCCTCTCTAGTAACTCTTAAATTTTTTAATTTATCCTTTTGAATGCGACTCGACAAGCTCTCGCGGTTTATAACGAATCTTATGAACCGTCGATGCTGTCTTGAATCCTTGAAACATCAAGACGGATTCGCAGTTATTGGGATTGAGACAAAGTAGGTAGAGGCCATACGTCGAAATAGGTTGATTTATTTATGGCCTTAAGATAGTGACAGATAATATTGTGAAGGCGCCAGCACGTAGCAATGATGATAGGAGTGGTCACTGTCGTCGTTTCAATGGTAGCCATGACTCTCTCTATTTTTTTTCCTCTTCCACAGCGACGCCATATCGTGAGGATTGACTCTTTAGCTACGTCTGTTTCACTGATGCCAAGTAAATATTCCGGCGTCATCTCTCGAAAATACCTTAGCGAATTTCGACGTATCTAGGTTGCCTAGAGTTTATTTTAATCTGACCAATAGCATCATGGGATTATAAAGGGATTAACTTTTATATAATGCACGAGTACCATCCAAGCAGACAGTTCGCGATGAAAATTGGATTCGACGTGTCTGGACTTCCTGGAATGGTGAAATTTGTCGTAAAACCAACAGGAATTTTAAAAGCAAAAGCCTTCCATCCATCACTCTTGATGTCTTCCTGCACTTATTTATTATTCTGCGCTTCTTATTCCATCCCGTTCGCTTTCATTGATTAACTTTCAATATCTGCTTGGCATTTGATTGATTCTTTTTTCTGAGATAAAACAGAAAGGTCAAGATAATTGATTGGCTGTCGATAAGGAATTCTGTTTTTGGTTTATCTCTAAATTAGCTAGAACAGCTAAATGCGACCTCAACTATTTCCAACCTTTTCAATTTAGCTTTTCTTCTTTCATGCGAGCTGCCCGAGCGTGATTCCCTATGGCTAAACTGAATAGAAGCAATTGCTATTGATATTCGATAGCAACACGATTACGATCGATTTTGAACTTTCTCAACCTCAACGTGTTTTGCGCTAATCGATTTTTTTCCATTTCTTACTTATTATTAGCCGCGTACACTTTCTATTAGGTATACGCGGTGTATCTCGTTTGGTGAAATGAAATTTGACATCTCTTTCTTAATGGTTAGTAACGATTATATCATGATGAATTAACTCATAGCACCTTGGGAATAGACGTCCTCACATCCCACTCGATTGCAACGGAGCATCATGGGTAATTTTGAACAAGGTCGCCTCTATTAAGCCTGCTCCCCCACATATTTTCTCTCGGTAAAATCAATTCTCCTTTTTTTTTTTACCCTTTATACTGACCTTTGCATTCCGCTAATGATTGCGCATATAGTTCCTTCTGTTCCGCTAATTTTTCCACCACTCACAATTCCTTTATCAACAACATATCATTACAGTACAGTCCATATCGAAAGTCTACAAAGAATATTTGAATAAACAAAAGATTAATTTCCACGCAGTGAACGTATCAATTTAGTAAATTATTATTTCCATACGTTTATATGTTCCCGATGAATCCGATAAATGTAGTCTTACTACCTTCCATGCTCTATGATAATATGGAAGCTTGTAACTGGATTAACGGTTCTCAATACGTTACTCCTATATACATACATATATGGATACCCGTTTATGCAGCCCAGACAGACCATCTGAACATGGCTTTGCCATAAGAATCAAATGGGCGCGCTAACTTCAGATGGTACATTTGGGCCGAATAAATCAGTGTATATATCTATAAAATGGTGACGCACGATAATACCAAGCGGCATAAGGTGAATTTATCATAATAAGAATGTTTAGTCGCTCCAAGCATTTGTATTGTACTAAACAACTTGTAGATGCAATGGATCATTAAGATTCCGTCACGTTTACTTGGATATAAAATGGAAAGAGCGTCTGGTGAAGAGGCGGAAGTCACCATGGTAAATGCTTATTTCGCATTCGTTAACGACAACATAAGTCTGTTGGCAATTTATTTTTAAGCCAAGGGAACCTCTTTGACACTACGTATCCTGCCGACATTAAGGACTTATTTCATGGGCCATATATAGTCGGTCCCAACTCGCATCTTTTAGTTAGGATTTCTATCTGGCTAGTAATAGCTATGAGGCTTGTCCCTTTAGCTTTAAGTCAGGTTTTTCGATTTATAGTTAGACGATGGCAACGTGTATCCTGGTATCCATCGACTCTTGTAGTCAGTTGGTGTGAGTTATCGGAGAGAAGGAGATAGTTTGGATAGTTTAGGGTTTGCAAAAGGATCAAAGAAATAACTATAAAAATCTTTACGACCTAAACTTTTAGGGTTTCAGCTCTTAATGCCAGCTATTCCAGAATAACCCTGGATAAGGTTCTGGTAGCACATTCATTAAGTATTTCCCGTTACTCGTATCCTATCAATTTTCTTGAAGAATTTTCTGCTTTATATTTCCAGTATTCACCAGCGTCGTCGACTTCATGATTCTGACTGCGTTCTTGAATATTTGCAGTCAGGATGAATATAAATAGTTATGAAAAAGCATCCTGTCCTCTTTTGTATTTTTCGCTTCTTTCTCTTTACTAAGAGATAAGGTTTTTTTTTCCCGTGTTTAAATTTTCTATCGATTTACTGACGTGGCTTTTTTTTTCTACCCTAATGTTTCAGGCTGTCAGAATCTTCGGGCAATATTCATGAAGGAGTCGGGAATTATTCGACGGATATGAAGTGCTCCTGGCTAATCGAGAGCAGCCCGAATTCCTCGATAAGAATGCACATCGAGGAATTCGCCACGGAGTGCGGCTGGGACCATCTTTACATCTACGACGGGGACAGCGTCGAGGCGCCTCTACTTGGTGTCTTTTCTGGACTAATGCACAAAGATGGTTACCATATTCGGCGCGTGCCGGAAGTAGTGGCACGATCAGGAAGTGCTCTTCTACACTTCTACTCCGACGTCGCTTATAACATGAGCGGTTTTAATATTACATATAAGATCAACGCATGTCCCAGCAGGTACGAAATTCTACGTCACCTGTTACACTACTCGTTTCTCTCATACCCCAAGTCCCATTACGTCACATAGTATAGTATAGTATTACCAGCTCCTGCTCGTAGTGCCTTATCCTCCATGGCAAACATTATTTACCTTGTACCTGTCACATTACCCTGACACAGCACTAGCTATTACATACGATATTACACTGACTCTTCATACGAATCACTTATCAGGCTTTGCTATTCGTTCAGGAAGATACTAACCATGAAATTAAATCTACAATTCTATCCTTGGAATACCATTAAAAGATATTGCACTAGGTACAACCGTGATGTGTATTTTTTATGCATCTTTATAGTGTAATTAAATTGGATATTTCAATTTTATTTGAAGTCCTATACTAATAATGTACTAAGTGAAAACAGTTTTGTGTATATATATATATATATATTTTAGAATTTTATTAAATGCTCAGTACACCTTTCTCTTCACTTCTCTTACAGATATTCACATACTGATTGCTCTGGGCATGGTGTTTGCATTGAAGGCGTATGTACTTGTGATGCTACGTGGACTGGAGATGCTTGCGACGTTCAAGTCTGCCCGAATAATTGTTCGTATGATCTTCATCAGGGCGAGTGCAATCGCGAGAGGCATCAATGTGAATGTAAACCAGGTTTGAGAGGTAAATAGTATAGGAAAAGTGTTCAGGGAATTAGTTGAGCGTCTTAAATTTCCGTTGGATACAATTTCTCCACGTGATTATACATTTACTTTTCTTGACGTGCAAGTGATTTCTAACGGTGTTTTGAGTATTGCTTGGGAATCTTTTTAGGATCAGACTGCAGCCAAAGGAACGAGAGAGGATTCTGGGAGGCAGTAACCTACAAGGACATCTCTCCTGAGGGATCAGCTAGTCACTGTTCCATTGTCTGGCGAGACTCACTTTATGTTGTCGGCGGTGAAAGCTTCAACAGGGCGAAGATGATCTACGTCTATGATTATAATGGCAACGTGTGGGAGACGCCCCACGTAGAAGGCAAACTACCCGCTCCCCGATACGCCCACTCTTGCGTTCTATTTGGTGACAAGATATATATGTATGGTGGTGTTGTGCAAAACTCAACAGTGACCAATGAACTTTGGGCCTTCGACGTCTCCGCTAAAGTCTGGGAAAACGTCACTGTTCATGACAACTGCAATAACAAGACCATGTGCGGACCGCTCAAGGTGATTTTCCAACGGATCCGGTTCCGTGGTCCATTAATATTCCTGCATGCGTACTGTTCGTATCAAGAGATTGCCCACGAGTGCTCGTTGAACCATTCGCAGAAGAATCTCCATTGTCTTCGCGGGTTCGACGAGCAAGTTAGACATGCCGTACTTGCACTCCCTTTTTCATTCTTTGAATAGTTTCGCCTTTATTCTCATACTTTTTAGAGGCATTGTACTTTGATAAACTGAATATCCAATTATGTATTTTTTAATCAATTGATGGCAGATAATAATACTTAGACGTGTTTAACAGTGTTAAGAGATTTTTAAAATACCAAACAACTATAACATGTTTTGTCGCAGGTTGCTGGACATACTGCTAATATGGTGCAGAGTCACGGAAAGAAAGAAAAAATGGTCGTGATATTTGGACACTCGCCACAGTACGGATATTTAAATACTGTCCAAGAGTATTACTTTGGTACGAGAGAATGGCAGATAGTGGAAACATTTGGTTTTCCTGTGAAAGGTGGTTATGGTCACAGTTCTGCCTATGATCCACTGACGAATCTGATATATGTCTACGGTGGATACGTGTCCGAATCACAAAGCAGCCAAATCTTAACGAGTCGATTATACTCCTATCATCCTAATACTAGAGAGTGGACACTCTTGACTTCCGCACCATCAGCCAGATTCTTCCACACTGGTGTCTTCGTATCCGGTGGCCTGATGCTTGTCTTCGGCGGTAACACTCACAATGATACTCATCATTCTCACGGTGCCAGATGCTACTCAGCTGACACTATTGCCTATGATGTTACTTGCGATTCCTGGCATCAGTTTCCCATGCCTAGAGAAATGATTGACCTTCCTAGATATGGACACAGTGCGACAGTATTTGAGAAGTCGATGTACATCTATGGTGGTTTTGATGGACAGATGCTTTCAGATATGCTCAGGTATATATCCGACGATAATACGAATTAATGGAATATCACGATCATTTCTTTATCTGTCAATATTCTTGCGATTAGGTATACACCAGGTAGATGCGAGCATCTCACGAGTCAGGGCCAATGCCTGAATGCCAGGACGGGAGTGAAATGTGTATGGGACAAAAGGGAGGGTCGGTGTTTGCAAATCTCAAAGATTCCTCGGCACGTACTCCAAAACGACGACTTACACGACGGCACCTACATGCGTTGCGTGGACGACATGCCACCACGTGGTATGACTTCCCATAAAGAGCTTTGCAAGCTACTCACGGACTGCGCAGCATGCGTGCAGACATCCTACAATTGTGTCTGGTGCGGAAAGAGCTGTTCTTATGAGATTTGTCGGGACAATGCAAATACTCCGTCCCTGAAGGCCATTACACACCTGGATCAGTGCGAAGCACATTCTGGTGTTGAGTGTTTGCAGTTACATACGTGCCATGCATGTTCCAGTAATACGCACTGCGTATGGTCCTGGTCGAGTGGACCTGATAGATGTAAACCGCAATCTAAAATCAGAGAAGTGAGTACTTGGGGCTGAAATAGAGTATATTTTATACATTAGTGACATTGATGTTTTGTTACCATATCCGATTGGTTGATTTTAACTAGTTAGGTAACTATTTGTCCTGTTCATAGGTGAATGGTATGAATGGAACGATCCAAGCGCAAAGACTAACAATGGACACCTGTCGAAATCCCTGCGCGGACTTCACTTCCTGCAGAAATTGTACAGAGTCTGATTGTATCTGGTGCCAAAATGAAGGGAAGTGCGTTGACAAAAATGCCTATCCGGCGAGCTTTCCTTATGGGCAATGTCGTGAGTGGACAACGGCAGATGCCAAGTGTCGTGCCACTGAAACAGGACGTGAGTGGTGCAGTTTCTATTCGTCTTGTACTAGCTGCAGATCAGATCCTGGTTGTGGATGGTGTGATGACGGATCCGGTACTGGGAAAGGACAATGTTTACCTGGAGGTGCCCGTGGTCCTAGCAATAGAGGAGATAATGTTTGTGCTCTTGATCACTGGCATTTCACCAGGTGCCCTAGTAAGTTTTTTTCATCTACAAATAATAAAAGATGCTATTTAACATTTCTTTCGATTCTTTGCGAATATATGCGTGATACGAAGAAGATTCTTTTTCTCTTTTAAATTTACTTTTTACCTTATATTTACACGAGATCATTCGATTACGTTACAGCCTGCCAGTGCAATGGTCACAGTACGTGTCTTCCAAATAGCAGCGTGTGTATTCAACCTTGTGCAAACTTGACCTATGGACCTCACTGTGACAAGTGTATTCCTGGATATTATGGAAGTCCTCTCAATGGAGCAACTTGCCAACGTAAGTTCCGTGCAAATTTGTTTATTTGCGTCTTTTCTTTTTCTTTTACTGTGATAACATGAGTTTATTCCGTTCTTTCCTTCGCTATAGCTTGCTCCTGTAACGATCAGGCTACTCAGTGTACCAGTGAAACTGGAAAGTGTTTCTGCACCACTAAAGGTATCATTGGGGATCATTGTGAACGCTGCGATTTGACTGGTCTTTATCATGGTGATCCTACGAAGGGATCATGTTTTTGTAAGTTATATTTAGTTATAAATCAGTGATTTTACGAGTGAAAGAATTGACTAACAGGATATTCAATACATTTTATTCCAGATGATCTAACTATTGATTATCAATTTACGTTTAACCTGAGCAAGAAGGAAGATCGTCATTACACTGCAATCAATTTCAAAAATTCCCCACCAAAGCCGGATGTTGATGCCGAGTTTACAATAATCTGCTCAGTTCTTGCCAAAATGAATATCACCATTAAAAAGGCCAATAGTCCTGAGAAGCCTTTACTCCTTGGTGCCAATTGCACGACTTACAAGCATCGCTTCAGCAAGGCTGACTATAATTTTGGTAGCGAGGACAACAACACTCTAACTACGTTCTACGTTTATGTTTATGACTTCCAGCCGCCCCTCTGGATACAGATATCCTTCTCACAATATTCCAAGCTCAATCTTCAACAATTCTTCATTACATTTTCTACGTGAGTATCTGCTAAAGACATACGGGCGTCGTTCTCGAGACTTACTTAAACAAAGAAAAAGTTCATAGTTACTTGGAAGGTGCGTGAGTATCTTTCTAACGAATGATCTTTGATACAGAAATGGATTGTATTGCATGCAATTCTAAGAGTAGCTCAGTGGAGAGATTGAATGAAAAACATCCCCTCGCTATGAAAATAATTCGTAATATATTTTTTTTTTTACAAAATTCGTACCACCGCCCTTTTCTGTTGTCATAAACCTCAGGCAGTACTAACTTGTAAACTAGAGATTACATGACACCGCACAGGTGCTTCCTCGCCCTGTTACTGGTGGCAGCAGTACTATGGAAGATCAAGCAGAGATACGACATGTATCGAAGGCGCCAAAGACTTTTCGTCGAGATGGAACAAATGGCAAGCAGAGCATTTAGCCAGGTACTGGTGGAGATCGAAAGGCGGGACGTCGTCGTATCGAGCGGCGACGGAAGCAATGGCGACGCTAATAATTCACGAAAAAAGAAAAAGGTCAATACACATTGTTGATTTATTAATTTACACACAGTGAAGCTTCTCGAAATTCATAACAAAATCGCATATTTTCAGGATGCTCCTAGCCCAATAGCTTTGGAGCCTTGTTGCGGTAACAGAGCAGCAGTATTATCTCTGCTGGTAAGATTACCAACAGGAGGTGAACCTTACACTCCTGCAGGTCAAAGCGCAGGACTTGCGGTGGCTTCCGCCTTAGTGACCCTGGGCAGTCCGCGAAGACCGTCGCAGGAGTTGACGACAAAAGAGCCGAAGAAGACGAGGAAATCAGCAAGTCAGCATCCGGACTCAACATGCATTTAGCGGTAATTCTAGTGAAAGACACCGTCTATAAGTTTTAAGTCACAAATCTCATCTACTGTTATGGTGGAGAGTTCAGCAGTCTCTGTACTCCGTTGGAGATCAGCTTGAAGCCGAGGTCGTGGCAGATCCTACTCTGAATCAACATACCGAATATGTACCTTAGGGTGAGAAAGAAAGGGATAGAATATGGCCAAAGTGGTTATAGTCAAGAATAATTAAGCTTTCTTATCATATAAATCAATTAGATTATTATCAGGCCGTCTCTCAATCTTTGCATTCGTTGACCTCGACACTGAAAAATGGCGTCCTGACGCACGTCCCATTATTTGGTCAGAGTCATTCATCCGGTATAACAACTCTTAACAAATCTAGTTATATCCTACGATTAATGGGTACGATTTTACATAAAATTATAATATTCTTGACTCTTTAATATCGACATAAATAGCTCAACCAATCTGAATGCACGCGAATATTGTATTGTCCAGGACTCAATAGGCTCGTTCACGTATGATCGATAATCGAATAGAACTCGTTTGCGAAGCTGTCACGACCAGGTTACCAGCTGTTTTTCCTTTATCGGGACTATCGACAATTGCAGCATGACTCTTAAAGTCACGCACGATTTATTATCGCGGTTTCGTTACGCCAAAGTATTCAAGTTCGCTCGACTACGTTTCAAACGGCGGATGAATAGCGCTCGCGTGGTTTGCAGGACTATTTGGTGATACCCAAGTTAGTGTGTGCTTCTCGAATTTTTTAAATCTCGTATATTGCCGCCATTTTGGGGTAAAATACAGAGCGTAACGAAGAAAGTGTATTACTAGATACATATGTGAAGCATCCGAAATAGCGAGGGGACATTCTGTTTTTGGCATTTGTATGTTATCGAGTTTACTAATTGCTCTTCTATTTCTATGGATAAAATACATTCGTCGGATAATCTTGTCTTGATCTTGTATTTCGGATGACTTACACAATTTGTAAATAATTCTATGCCAAGTTCGAATTGAACATTAACTTGAGCCGTGCGTCGGGCCCGGTATGCCGGTTCGGCGGAAATCAAAAGAGATACAGAACGATAGAGAAAGAAAGAAAGAGCGAGCGTATGTATGTGAGAGAGACAGAGAGAAAGAATGAAAGAGAGTATGAATGTAAAATTGTATAAAAATTACCGAAAATAATTGGATCGTGGTCAAGAATGTGGTTCAACAATATAAACGGAATAAAAGGCGAAACACGTCTTAGGAAGGGAGGACACGTGTAAGGGAAGTAACAACGTACGACGTGAGGGAAAGAAAAAAAGAGAAGAAAAGCTACAGACAAAATGTGGCTATAGCAGGATACACAATGGCGGAGGATGCTTTCTAAACTAATGAGACTTAAGGAAGGGCGATGCAATAAGGGGTTGATAATCTCAACTGTAAAAATCAATGTTTTTCTTTGTATGTTCGCACAAATCGAATAAGCGTGGGAACGAAACGGCGTGGGCGAACGGCATAGGTGATTTCATTTGTTTGCCCGTGTTCATTTGTAGAGATCAATGCTGCTGTTGCTGCTGCTGCTGCTGCGGTATATCGTTATAACAAAGACAAAAACAAGAGTTAAAAAATTAGGACAGGTTAGACCAGGACGAACTAGAATTTAGACTGTAAACAATAGGACACGAAACATACATGTTTGCCCGCATCAAATGATATTAACGAGAATCATTGGCATTAAGTTAATTATTTAGAATGTAAAGTACGTTAGTGCGTATATTTGTATATCGGGTGAGCGAAGGTTAAGAGGATATTTTTTAATCGCATATGTCTCGTTGGGTTTTGCGATGCATTTTTTTTTTAATTTTAATTCTCTAATACTCATAAGACTCCCAATGAGACTTTGTCTATGGGGGATGGACTGTGTCATCGATTCATAATAGTCATGCGAAAATGAAGCAAGTCGCGATTCTTTTATCCGTCTTATTATAGGGGATAGTTAGAAATTCAATATGATCGACGACATACATAAGGTATTTATCATTATCTGTCATTATATACTCCTATAGTGTCTTACGTCAATTTAAAAAATCATCAACGAAACTTATCATCCCTTATTGCATCTCTGATCCTTAGTCCATCCCTGTGATAAGCCTTTTTTGTTTTAATTCTCCACTCCCTTCCTCCTATCCTCTAAAATATCCATCATCTTCGAAAAGTTAGTTTAATTTTTGATACTACTTTTTTTTTTTTATTTCTAACGAGACATCTTGGCGATGTCTGGGAATGTTTTTTTTTTTTACTTTTTTTCGTCATTTGGTTACCATCGTAACTCTCATTTATGTTTTTATCTATTTATCTTGCTGTCTATTTACTCATCTGCCTATCTACTTATCTGTATTTGTTATATGTACTGCCAAACGTTAGCTTACATTCCTGTCATTTATAACTTTAAATATCATCCATGCCATTGTCGTACCGACATTTTATAAGTCTTACAAGACTAAGAACAGTATTGCGTCATCTTTCCTCTTCAAAATTCAGTTTTGTCCCTTTGCTTTTCCAAAATTTCAATAAAATCGTACACCACTGCTGTTCTAACCCTTGTTCACAACAGGATAAGGCGTACGATAATCAGTGTATTTGTTTTTTTTACTTAATATTTGACAAATTATTCCTGTGGAATTGCCAAACGGAAATCCGCGCGAATATTAGTACGGATTTGCAGTTAACTTTATATTAAATTAAAATATTGATATTTCTTTTATCATTTGATAATTGCTAGTTTTTTTGAATTATATAACTCCCTATTTGTCTATGGATTATTGATTTAATGACAAATGCACTCAATGGGCTCGTGTTTTATCGTCATTGTCAACTGTGTCACTTTTCGGTTGAATTGTTGCGAATATTTTGCGAATTTAGTGTCAACAAATTATCCTTTCGATTTGAATTTCAAATAGAATTTGCATTGGAAATTCACGAGTAATTTTCCAAATGAATTATAAGCGTTTAAGTGCGAAACGGGAAACTGGAAGAGGCCACTAATGGAACTTCTGCTCAATATATTATACCAAATCGTAGCTCGCGACTAGAATACTTGAAAACTTTTATTTTACTCCATTATACCATTTTTTTTTAACAAAAAACTTGAATGAGGCCTTAGTCTTTTTTTTTTCCTTTCAAAGTACTTCTTGTCATCGTACGCCGTATCCCTGGGGAGTCCAAAGAGAATCCCACAATTCGTCCAAAAGTTTAACGTGTAAGAGGTGGAAAGGTCATGGCTCAGGATGGGTTGTGTATATGAATAAATATAATAAAGAGGAATCGGAATGGATTTAAAAAAAAAAAGAGAAAGAATTATCAGATTGCGAAGAAGAAAGAGAAAGAGAGAGAAGAAAACGTGTCCTGTAAATTCAGTCATAGTCTTTCTATTAGCCCAGGTCATTAGAGTGATAGGGACTGGACGTGGACGTCATAATTAATTAATAACGAAAAATAAAAAAAAGCAAAGTATTAGAAATTTCTAAAACTAATATATTTAAGTATACAATTCACACAGGGAAACGATGGTCGCCCGAATAGAAGCGTAAAACGAAACAATGGCATACGAATGACGCTGAGACAAACACGTCAAACAAGAATTATATAAATGTATGAAATACGAAGATATAAACAATTGCGTAAGCGAGTAAACAAAAGTTAAGTCAAACACGATAAATCATTCGACATCTAAACACACACAAGGGACAATTAACACGTTAACGATATTTAATCTAGATAACCGATAGCCATAGCTTGCAACAATTTTTCTAGATCATGATTGAAAATATTTTTATTCGAGTATAAGCATAAGTTAACTTTGATAAAACGATTAAAAAAGAAAAAAAGAAAGAAAAAGCTGAAACCGTCATATTACGAATGAGTATCAGCAACGCACGAGGCACTCGTGCACGTGCAGAATATACGCATTCTGCGTCAATTCTGTATTTGCACGTGTGCGGACAATTTCAGAAATCTTTTTATATATCGAAAAGGGCACACAGTCCTGAATATATATATAATAATTATCAAATTTTATTCTTACGTAGTAATTTTCTCAAATCATTTCATAAATGATGTTGACCCTGCATGGAAAACTCTATCGGGATATATATATATATATATATATATATATGCCCGTTTACATAACCAGGAACATATTGCTCGGTAATAACTTAGTCTCCCCGTTTTCCCCGATACACCCTAATTAATTATCCAATCTGCAGAGCGTGCCGTCACCAGTAATTAAAACTTAAATATTTCAAGGACTCCTGTTATTTTCATCGTGACGGTGACATCTCACCTGGGGCATCACAGTCGATAATTTTGATAAGGAGAAACAACGCGTAACATTTGTCCATTATTCATGAATTGATTATTAATTAATTGCTGCAGTATGTAGTTTTTGTTATCCGTCCATGCTCCAAGTGTATCCTCATTACGGACTTTGGTAATGCTTAAATGCTTTTGATTAATATTGAGAATATCGGATGGTGTAGATGTGGTAATAAAATTTTGTTTTCCTCCTGTGAGAGCCATTTTCGAAAATAAAAGATTTCTCACGTGACGAAAGTTCCTCGTGTGGTTGCGTGTAAATATATATATATATATATATGTGTATTATCAGATAGTACATGACATAAATACATTATATGACACTACACAGACACGGGTGACGTGTTTCGTTCAGAATATTTTTGACGAGTCAATGTGACTTTAAAAGTGACGTCACAGTGAAAAACGTCGTGGAAACATTTTTTTTATGGTAATTATCATCAGACATTTGAATCTTGCGCCGTCTCGTCTCATCTGCCTGAAATGGATTAATCGTAAGTTCAATGAATCAATTATACCGTTCGAATCGATAAAGTTTGCCATTTTGAACGACACGTTACATACGACAAAGACATTGAACAGATGGAGTTCATGTGCTTAGGATTTGTTGTTACTATTATTAATTATATTTCGCTTTTATATTGTCCTAAATAATTATTGGCTATCGAGCGTTACGCGCCAAAGTGCAGGCGCTGTTACGACCTGAATATTTTCCTCGTTCCTCGTGTAGCTCATTTGCGCATCGAGCAAACAGTCGTGAAGGCAAAGAAAACACGGAGACAATGAAAATGCGCAGAACTTGGTTTTGCGGTGAAACAGTAAAAAAAAAAAGGAGGAAAGCAGAATTTTCATCAGTAGGCGTGAAACGTCCTGAAATGAAACAACGAAAAAAAGAAAAAACCATTTCCCTATTTCCATCCTACTTCGTTCTTTATTATATATCGAATCCGCATTCCTCGTCCTTATCCAATTGAATTTTACGAGCAGGACACTGTGCCGCTACTCGTTCTTCCGTTTTTTTTCTCTCTTTTTTTTTTCCTGTCTCGATTCTACGTTTCGCCCTCATTTTTATTATGCCACTTTTCTCCATACCTCTGTGGGTCTTTTCTTTTCTCTCTCGCCATCGACATCTCACTCTCTCGCTTTAACTTTTCTTTGCTTCCCCTTTTTCCCTTCCTCGTTTCTTCTTATTTTTTTTTTTTAACTTACGCGCTATGGAATCGTCCCGTATACGCATGGACCATAACGCGTAACACATCTTACGTGAAATCAACCTCCTGAATTTGTTTTTTTTTTTTTTTTCCTGGCAACATCACGTTTCTCGCAACGACCACCCGTTTCTTTGTCCCGTGCATAATCATGGAGGAGGAGTGGTAAAGAAGGGAGGGCGAAGGAGTGCGTGAAGTCTTTTCTTTTGGCGTACTTGTAAAATATATCTACGTTTAATAAGAATTACTTAGGAAATAAAAAGAGGAGGAGGAGGAGGTAGCGAATACGACGTTTATCAAAATTCTTCGTGATCCATCGAAAATGACGTAATATATTTTTGTTTGTCTATTGGATCGAACAATCCGTAAATCCTTTGTCTTGTGTCAAAGTCGAAACTTGGCCTAAACTTGTAAGTTTTGACAGATTTCCATTGGCACCTTTAGCGCGATATATATTTTTTCTATCGTCATTTTCACTTGGTATATTTTCTAAAGAAAAAAAAAAAAATCGAAGAATTTCGATACGACGTCCAAACAATTGTATTCGACTTTCTACGCGTTTAATTAGGATAAATCACACATTTTTCATTGTCATCTTTATTTTATTTATACCGGCGTATCTGCTAAGGAAGCCAGGAGTAAATAAGAGAAAAAGAAAAAAGAAAAAATATACTCGTGGTTGAGGTTTTTCTAGTTTTTTTGTTTGTTTTTCCTGTCGATGACAAAACCGCCGCCGACGTCGACAATATTGCGATCGGTTAAAAAACATATATCTCACATTACAAAAGACACTGTGACATACATGTGAAAATCATACACATATATATATACACATACAATTAGAATGGAAAATAATAGTTACATAATACACAAAGATTAACACATATACACAGCACATATTTTCATCCAATTGTGTATTCAGCTTTATCTAGTCTATAACGATGAACAAGGTAGCGAATGCGACGTGTGTGAATTTTGAGAGCACAGTTATGTCAGAATGCGATTTGCCCGAGGTAAATATGTTATACATGAAAAAAATATGTATATATATATACACGAATCGAGATTGATAATAACACATGAATGAGGATTTAAATAGCGCGCCGCGACGCGAGACTTATACGCTTTGGCGGGAGTTATTTGAAAATGCGTTATTTATGTAAATTCTGTTGATTGACGAGAATTATAGTAGAAACAAATTATTTAACGAGGTAAACCAAGGCGCAGGGTACTTTCTGGTGTCTCGAGATGTTATACGTGTTGGAGGTGAAAAAAGGAGAAACGAAGAAAATTCCAAGATGTCTGCCGTTCGTGTAAGTTCGTGGCGCGTGGTTGCGCGCGAGACGAAGATAAAGAAATAATGCTGCTCAAATATTTAAAGACTGGCAAATGGCATTTTTTTTTTCTGAAACCGTATTACGACAAGAGTGAGAAAGAGAGAGGAAAGAAAAAACACGTGATTACGAACGAAAATCGACGATTCACTTTGAGAGAGAGAGAGAGAGAAGAGAAATAATCGTGGCCGTATTTTTGTGCTAGATCGTACAGACGACGTATATAGTGTGACTGTCAAAAGAAAAGTGCGAATGGGATATATACGAGTGGTAAAAACTTATTGTATTATAAAAAGTAAAACAGATATTGTTTAAATAAAATTGATATAAATAAGCTTTGAGAGTTGGTCGTCATTTTCCTAACCTCCATGTCACTCATATATGTTCAGGAATATAAAATAGAACATTACGAAAATATCCCTTCCCCTTGCTGTATTTATTAACTTTAACGATTTACCGACTTTCCTTCTCCGTTGCTGATAACTTTCTTTTGCAAGTTTTTCTCGAAAAGTCAGACTTTCATAATCGCAATCGCGTAATGCGTAAAACATTGCATATGCTGTGACGTGATTTTTCGATTCACGGTCACAAAAGGGCCATAGTTACCGATTACATAACGTTCGCGATTGGGTAACCGGTATAGAAGTTACACTCTCGGCTAGGTCAGATCAGGATAGAGGAGAGTCGGCGTGTTCGAATCTGCCGCGAGGAGAAAGACCCGAGGGACTGGGTAGCCCGGCAGAGGAGAACACCCGACGAGGCGTCTCCGCGGA
>JARPRG010000412.1:0-11497 GCA_031001745.1 Hartigia nigra
GATAAGTTTTAAGAAATTTTATTTGACAAACAATACAATGTACAATGACCAACAGTACGTGAAGTACAATTAAATATGCCTTTAGAACAATACTAATAACATTAACGATATGGTAGACACTCAGCCTTTCTATGGTGGGCAATTTTTGCATACAAGTGAGTTGTCTTTACGTCGTATATCGTTAGGATAACGACACACTTCTAAGTATACAAAATTGACTACCATAGTAGCGATAGTAAATAACACCCTACAAAAATGCTTAAATTAGTATGTAACATAGAAATGCATTCGAAGCGTATTAAGTTAAACGATTCCGTAAGGGGGTTAGGTTAGGTTCCGCGTGAAAGGGTTGTGTTGGCGCCACCCATCGCTCCGCTCACGATGCAACCGCTCTTCATTCCAGTGTTGTCGTTATCCCCAGTCGCCACATAGCAGGCAGCTAGATCTCCTGTCTGCAAAGAAAAAATGAAAAGAATGAAACGAAGAAAGAACTAAAACTAGAGGAAGGAACTAAGAAGAAAGGTGCAAGGAATGAAAGAGAGTATATAGATGTATAAGAAGGATAATCCCAAGCGACCACTACAGAAGACTGTCTCCTGGAAGAATGAGGACTTCGCGCATGTACGCGACTTATATACCCTCCCCCCCATCGCCGCGCTCCCGGCGTCGTCCGTCCCATACTCCTCATAACTCTACTGAAGAGGGGACTCTTTCTCGCCCCGTAAGGTGTGGTCTTTATTTTATCATATCGTCTCGTTAAGCATACCGACCCATTTAGATAAGAGCCCATACAGTATATCTATCGCCATTAGCCATAACGCTTTCCTGGCTGCTTTACATCGCCCGATTCATCTTCAGTACTAAATTAGATATTGTAGATATATCACACAAAGTACAATAGCATATAATTTTATCAGTCTTATCCTTAAGCCATTTCGTTACTAATGTCGCACGAATTTCACTGGACACCTTGTATGTACGTCGAGACGAAATGGCAAATTAATCCCTGGCGATATACCGTACACCCCTACATATATATGGTTGGGTTTATCTATATACGAATCCCTTCCGGGTATTAATAGTATCCCTCTAGGATTTTAAGGGAGGATTTGAGGGGCTGGAATATTAACAAGAACACTAGAAATACACTTGACTGGATTTCCCGAAAAGGGACTCGTTAAGTGTCAAGGTGTCACCGGACAGTTCCAGGGACACTTGCTGGACCGCAACGGCTACCTTTTAAGTCCCCACGTCACTATTTCTCCTCTGTCGGTGACATACTAGAACTCCTGATCACCTGAAACATTTATCCAGAACTTAGTATGGTTTTATGCACGTTTTATGACCGCGACTGTTAAAACTCACCAATTTCAAAGTAGCTTCGGTACCCTTTTATCCTCGTGTCGCTGCATTCTACTCTGATTTCCGCTAAGCTATGATGTAAGAGAATCAATTATGATTGCAGTCGTCTAAAGAATACATCTGAAGCAACAAGATAATACAAATACACAGAGAAGAATTTTATACGATACAGAAAATATACAATAAAATATAATATCTTGCAGATTTTCATTCCATGAAAAAAATGCGTGTATTTTTAATTTAATTTTAAACTGATCACAATTTTATTCTTATCATATTATCCCACGTCCTTCTCATTTTTCTAATCGTAAAGCTCAGAGAACGTTATCTATATTTTGTCGGTACAATATATTTTACTAACATAAAGAGCAATGGCGCGCCTTTGCCGTAGATGTTTAATGGTCGTAGCCTGATACGTATGATGAAACATCGAAGGCAGGTAAATATAATCATAGCCAAGACATATTTCTCACGCGTCAATAATCCAACGCACATATCATGGCCACACCTCTTTTGACCCAATGGGATTGTACGGTCGTACTAGGAATTTCCATAGACAAGACGAAGTTTGTCGAATGTCCAGTTGTACTGAGAGTTCCAGCTCTTTTGATGGTTTTGTAAACGGGACACTCGTATATACCAGTTTTCGGTATTTTGTGATTGATTTCCGGAAGTAACAGTATAGGCGACATCTCTGTAAGAAAAAAAAAAATAACATTGAGATCTTCGAATTGTACGTTACTGCTATCCCATATGAGTGATAAGGATTCTCACCAGTATAAAGTTCCTTGGGATATGATTCCTCAAGATGAATGCCTGACCATCTGCATCCCTCAAGATACAGACCATAGATTACGCAACCATCCACTGGCCTTGCGACAGGTCTCTCCTGCAATACCTGTTAAGACGAAAAGATAGAGTATAATTTGAGATTTTTAGCGGACACACGGTGAAAGGAAAATAAATAAATTCTTCAGTACGATTCAATATTACCTGAAAGGCAAAATCTATAGTGTCTATAGATACGATGTGCTTTCTTGCGTAATTCTGAAGCGTTCCAGTAAGAAATGCTTGGGGAAAATAAAAACCAGATATCCAAAAAGCTGACGGTATTCCCTTGCTCTGCCAGCTCGTTATAAAGTCTATACGATCCTTTAGATCCAAAACCCATGCACCTATATTTACAAAGAATAACTATAAATAGAAGCTTTTACATATTTACTTTATATAAAGAGGATTCGTCCGCGAAGAAATATTTTCTTTATTGGAAGGATATACGTTCTTGAACAATGCCTTTCATTGCTGTCACCAAAGGAACGATATTTCATTTCTTAAGAATGATCTTGTCAGTACTCTTTCTTACTGTTGTCTTTAACTCACCAAGGGGCTTTAAAGAAGCATAACCTTTGTCCTGCCAGACCTTTGGTACTTTATTAACGTATAGACTGAACGCCATCGTTTCGAGCTTCTCTGACATTACCACCAGTCCTTTTAAAGCTTTCAAGAGATCCTGCAATGTTCCCTTGACTTCCTCGAGAAGACAATTGTATCTCTTTGCTTCTTGAATTAACACGGTGTTAAGCGATTCTTCGTAAAGAACCGGATAGCTTAAAGTTAATTTCATTAAGTGAGATTGATAATTTCTAGATAACAGTAAACGCAAACTAAGAGAGGTACCTCTCTTGAATCGCTGCAACATCGAATAACGACGGAATGGATAACAATATATCCTTAGCAAGCTGACCCGTGACATCCTCCATACTGGCAACGGCACTGCCGATCACTTTGGGTTGTAACGCCAATAACGTTTCCAAACAGGCGTAAGTTTCCGCTTGGGCGTAACTTATATCGGCATTAGGATGAAGACCAAATATGGAGGGATCGTCATTAAGTGGGAATGCTTTGATATAATTAATATAATCTTCAAAAGTTGTGTCAGCCGGTAACTGTAATCGTAAATAACGAAGGACAATTAATGTGCCAAAAAAAAAAAATTAAGTTTAGCCGCTCTTCAAAGTGACTCACTTGATGATACATATGGTGGACGTCAAAGTTATATTTAGGCGAAACAACTTTGTCGTTGTAAAAGTCCTGAAGGATCGTCAGAATGCACCGTCGATCCCAATCGTCCGTTATACGCCCGCCATAATTAATATGACCGGCCGTATATATAAGAACCTAATTTATTATGACAGGAAAGAAAAAAAGACGGTTATAAAGAATAAGAGTTTTAACGAATAACTTATTTCTACCTTGAATGGTAACTCTTTGTATTCCAGAAGAAACATATGCAATTGTGAAATGCATATAGTCAAATCACCGTCCGTAAATTCATATGGTATATTAAAACCAAGTGGACCGAACTTTCTTCTTTCGAGTAAAACCCCATGGAACATACAGAGAGAAAACAACAGCCACTTGAACTCTGTGACTCTTTCGTGTTCCGATCGCATGAAATCCTGCGTCTCGATCACTTGAGTCAAGTAGGCACGAAGCATGTTGGCCTTGTTGGGTCAGAGAAATTTTATATTTTCAAAGCGCAATTTAAAATATCAGTACAAAAATATTAATGCTTGTAACTCGTTATTGTTATTTTTTCTGTTCCTTACCTTAAGTCCACGAGGCGGCTCTACCGTCATCTTGCTTCCGTTTTGAAGTATACTGACTGGAAAATCCGGCGATGGTGTCGAAGTCAGCCATAATCGAAAATCTCGATGGACTGTTTCCGGAAGTGTTTCCACCAGCTGTTCCAGCTTTGGCATCCAACTGGGAGCCAAATGACAATTCTAACAGAAACAAAACAAAAAATGTTAGAGACAAATAAAGAACTTCAACTGACAAGTTGAAGAATGTTTATTGGGGAGATAGAAAAATGAATAACGGAAGTGACGTTAAATGGAAACTTTATCATACAAAGTAATAGCTTAAATAAATATTTAAGTACAATGGATTATTGTTTTTTTTTGTTTTGTTTTTTGTTTACGGTTACCTGAAAAAAAACCCAATTTCCGACTTCTACTGACTGCTGCAACATTAATTCAGCCCGGAGTCCTTGACCTTGCCCAAGAGATATAGTATAGAGCTTCTTTGCCATTTTCAATCTGTTGGCAAATTTGTACAGTTCGGCAGCTGGATCTGTACCAGTTGACAGTACGAACACCAGTGGCGTAGTGGGCGACGATTCTTTAAACATTAATGATAATTCCACAGCTTGAGGCTCCACAAAACGCGAACCAAAATGTTTAGTCAAATATATCTGCATGGAATTGGTGACCTTATCAGGTCTAAGACATTTGAGCAAGAGCATCTTTTGAAAGTCGTCCAATTTCGATTGCCAGGGCTCTGGATAGGATTCTCTGAATAGGAAAAATAACAAGTGACAAGTATCAAATAATTGCATCGAGCACAAACAGCCTGACTAACTTTTCCGGCTCCTGAGAATCAAAGATGGCTCTAAACTCCCCAATTGATTGGACAAAGTGTGAAGTGAACTGCAAAAACTTCGGAAGTAATTCAAGTCCTTGAATTTCCTTCCAGCAACGTGCTGATACCCAGTCGGGAGCTGGATTGGGTACCTCCTGTTTTGATTAGGCACATTAATAACAATGACTGAGAACTCGTTAAAGAAAAACTATCTAACATAATTACACGAGGCGAAATTTCTCCTGACAAAAAGTATCTCCATTCGAGGGGATCTATCAGATTGTCATCTATGCGTATTCGTGCGCACAATAAAAATGCAAAATGGAATTTGTGCCTCTCAAAAAGACTTCTGCAGACATTTGAGAATAGGGCGTACGTGAAGTTGTCATTGATATTCATGATGCGTTTGCTAATTTCGGCTGTAGGATCAAATAATCTTATGTATTCGATATCCGCAACTAGGTTGAAAATGTAAAAAATGAATTCAGTAAAATCACTTGACTTATCCGTAGAGACGATGCTATTTACAAAGATATTGATAAACCACTCCAATGAATATTGATACATCGTGTCGACATATTGAAGATCCGAGAGGCAGAAGAATAAGATTTGTGCACGATTGGCTACCGGTATGTATAATGATCTTGTGATGTCGATATCCGCTTGAGTGACCTCAGCCGATTCAACTTTTGCCTACAACATACAAAGTTCGAGTATATTAATAAATGTTCTTCTTATAGCGAAGCAGTGCGAACTGAGAATTTATTTGAAAAAGGATATTACCTTATTGTTAAGGTCTAGTCAGATAACATAACGTATATTTGATAACGAGATTCGATAATATTATGTGCTTAGTACATACCTTTATTTCCTCGCTCTTGACTTTCGAAGCTTCTAGAGTATGTATGAGATCAAGATCATCAACGGCCGAACCTTCGGATACTGAAAGCCTATAGAGAATTCTGTCCTCGATATCCTTTAAATCCCTCTTCATTTGTGCGCTGGATATAATTAGAGCAGTTCTGCTTTCTTCCAAATCAGGACGCTCCTGCATGGCTACCAGTGACAACATTTGATCCTGAAATCCACTGATAAGATTTTAATAAGACAAGATGAATCGTTTCTCGGAAAAGATTTTGTGAAGAATAAGATAAAAAATAAGTAGCAATCGTATTTACCTAATTGTCAATGTAAAATTGACAAGTAAAACCTTTATGGCGATTTCCGGTATATAATGAGGATTGGGTAATTTAGTCGTTATGTAAAGCCGAAAATCGAAACTGTAAGGTACTATATTGTCACCGATCTTTATCACCAGTTGACCGGCTTGTTTGAATAATGATCTAGTGAGAATTGAATCCAGCGCAGCCTCCACCTCGGTACCGATATTCTCAATGAGACACGATCGGCCGAATCTCACACAATTTTCTAAAACACGCACTAAATCCTTGTCAGTCATTTTCACTATGGATAAGCCGCCAGTCTTGCCCTGAAAATCAATATGTCTCTAGTAAATATGTATTTTAGACATTTGAAGGGATATTTTCAAGATTCTTAAGCTACTGGCAATAAAGAAATGCTCGTGAAGTACTTCTTCCCCGATCCTTGATACGAGCGCTTGTTATTTACCAGTTTTCTCAATTGCCTACCTCCATACGTACTGTACTCAATTACCAGTCTTTTTCTACAATTCACAATTCTTCATCCTTAATCTTGTTTACCTTTCCGCTTGAGAATATCTTATAAAAATACGTCCTTATCGTTTAAGAGGAGATTCTCCTCTTACCCATTAATGGGGGAAAACTCCAAGTACCTTAATTCTCAACGATTGTATATACAACTTTTTAAAGTTGCAATGAACTTTAAGAAATCACCTGGTGGGTGAGAATGTAAAAAGGAACCAAAAGCTTATCCCTTTGTCTGTTCAACGATAAGAACTCACCATGTTGCGTATCCACTTGTTAGCCTGGCCTTGAGGGTCGATGAATAAGGGCCAACGTTTCGAATGAGTGACAAGCACGGCATTTTCTACTGACAACGTGTCTCTAGGAAGCCCGTTCATTTGCCATTTTCGAATTTCTACAGCGTCTCCTAGAGTTGAGACAGGATTGCATCCTGGAGTGTGTGGTACGCCTTCACCAAGGACGCTGTACCAGGATTTCATAAGTCTCTCGCGGTAGGAATCGTTGAAAGGAGTCAAGTAAGCTATGGCACCTGGAAAAGAAAATGAAAAATAAATGTCTTTGTCGTACGAGACAATTTGACATTTTTTAAGATGCATTAGTACCGGAAGACAAGAGAATATCCCCCACAACGTTTTTCAGCGACTTTTCGATGTTGGCCACCGTGATAATCCATCTTTCTTGCTCATCGGCAAGACCAGCGATCAATCTGACCGCCCTGGACATTCGCTCCTCGCAGAGTTGCTTCTGTCGCTCCAGTTCAAACTTTTTGTCCTGTTCCTGCTGTAATTTTTTTTGTAGCAATTCGATGCCCTCTTGAACTGTCTCGAGGCGAGACATAGCAGCTGAGAGGTTTCTCTCCGTTTCCAGCAGTGCTTCTTCAGCTTTAGCAAGAGCCTCCATTTTAGGGGCGACTTTCAAGTTAACAAAGTAATAATTGTACATGGCGTGAACCCAGAGGCAAAGCGAGTGACACGCCTTCGAGACCTGGAGGGCTTGCTGCGGTTGAAATGCTGGATTCTCGACATAGTATTTAAGTCGATTTATCATCTCTTCAGTAATGTCGTCCTTATTAAAGTTTTCCAGAGAGTTAAGAAAGTGGCCTGGGTCCGCAAGCATTTGACTTCCTGGTGTCCAGTAATCAAGGATTTTCTCACCAGGCATCTTGCCTGGCAGCTAACAAATTTTATTTAACGATACATTAGCATTGTAATCTACGCGAATACCTTTTATATTAAATCTCTAAGTACATGCTACATTTATCGATTAATTACCTTGTTTGGTTTGACATCCTTTACAATGCACATAGCTTCGATTATAAGAACAACGCCCACTGGTGGCCTTTTCATTGCTTTTACTTCAGTGATATCACCTTTATTTAAAGACTTTAAACTAGCTTCCGCAGCCTCCAGCATGGGTCTGGCTTCACCTGTAAAACAATCGAATTTTTATTCTTTCTATTTATATCTTATATCATTTTTTTTTATAGTGGAACTAAGACACAATACGTACTCAAGTCAGCCTCAGCTTCGTCCTTTATAGCCTGATTGTCCCTCTTCAATTTAGTGGCTTCCTCCTCCTGTTCCAGCGCCTTGGCTTTTGTTTTTTCAGCTTCGACCTGCACAAAACTCCGTTATATATGTTACAAGATATATTTTATTCGATAATTGACCAACCGTTTCCTTCGTGATTTCATCAATCATATGTGCCGTTGCCGCAGTAGCTTTTTCCAATTCCGGTTTCATACTCAATAAAATGGACTGCATATCCTTTACTTCGATCTCGGTATTGGCCAATTTGTCAAGACCTGTAATAAAATCAATATAAATTCAATACACACGAAAGATACTGATATTCTTTTCGTAATAACTAAGAGAGACCTGCTATCCTGATATCTATAAATCTGTTTACTCTGTACAGTGCCGTTCACTGTAAATCGTTGAAAAGTTAATAACAAAAAAATCAACCAAATGTTCGGTGATTTAAATGTGACGATTAATAATTTTACTGACGTTGAAGCAAAGAAAAAAAAATCAGGCCCGATTAAAATGCAAATCGACGTCGGGGACATTATTGTTATTATTATTGTCCATCCAAAATACGATCTATTCGAGTGTGAAAAATTTTCGACGATCATTCACTAATCAACGATTAATTGCACTGTCGAATAAATCATAATCAATACGATCGTTAACGTATATTAAGAAAAAATAATCAAATTCCACTCGGAATATGATTCTGTATGATATGCTCGCATCATACATCTGTGAATTGACTGCAAAATTCAGATAAAATTTATTATACACCAATCAAATAAAAATGAAATTTTTAATATTCCGACATTAAGTATTACGAATCGATTCGCAGATAATTAATGCCAAGCTCTTGCCACGCGAAATAATTTCCGTGAATTCACATACAAAATATTTCCATAAACGTTAATATAATCCATATATCATTATGAGGGTTCTCTTCCCGCCAATTTTAAATGGGCTTCCCAAACCCGTAAAATTTCAAAGGACTCGGAAACCGAAAGCAAATCTGTCTAATGACAAAAGGGATCATCTTCCGTAAGAGGCCCCAGAGATTTCAATATAGGTAGAAGCACCGCAAAAAGCATTTCTCATTGGTACAAATATTTTGTGTGACTTGGTCACCAAAAAAAGGTGTAATACCTCGATGAAAATGAGGATTTTATAATTTCATAAAAACTTCAAACATTACAATAAATAACTCTCTGTCTCGTGATAAACAACGAATTACGAACGATAAAAATGTAAATGATAATCGGTCTTGTTAGCTAGTATATATATCATATAAATATAGATAATCGCAAGGAAAGTACTAGGACATATTTTGGCTAGACCACTAGTAGATAATAGTGCTAGCCAACAGACACCGTAACGCACGTCAAAATTATCAACGTCTATTACAATTTTCTAGATTGAAATTACCTGTGACCAATCGTGCTATTCCGTGGACGAGTTTCTCCTTTTTTCTTGACAGAATGTCACCGTAGCTAGACAATAATTCAAGGTAGGAGGTGGGCGTGACGTAGTTGTGCCGGTTAAGTTCCTGAATTAAGAAAACAAAATAATTGTATCAACATACAACACGAGACATGAATATTATAACTATGAAATCTCGCTGATTCATATATTATTCAAATACGACTCTTATTAGATAATAGTCATTCGTAATATAATAAAGACACTTAGTAGATAATCTTAGCTATCAAATATATCTTATAAAAACTCACCGCCAAGAAGTGCTCGCTAGCTTCGATTACACTGGAATGCATATACTGACAGGTCTTCACGATGGATTTAAGTATTTTTTCGTTAACAGAAAAATCCTGAATCTCTGAGAGGAACTGCATTGCCACCGTCTATGGAGGAGATTTTAAAAGAAAGAAACGAGAAAGGTTGGTACATTATATTTTCAAGCGATTGTTTAATTAGGAAATTGTAGAATTTCTAATTAACCCGAGTTCATGAAAATTGTGTCGTATAAATCATTTGGTTGAATCAATAAATGCTTGAGCTCACTTGTAACGCAGCTTCAGGCCACGGACTAAACCAATCAATGGTACAACAATTGACAAGAGCAGGAAATTGTCTGATACGAGCACGAAATGTCTCTCCTATAGGGCTACGGTAGGTACATTGTCAATTAAATAATTAATTAAAGTTCGTGCGGTAAAGATAATTATTAATCATATGACGTACCCAGCATTACACTGTATTAAAATGATTAATACCTCATGGTAATTACTGTGTGCAAATTGTTCCTAACTATCTTCTGATATGCTGCAAACAAGTTGCTTCTATTCGAAGTCAATCCAGCTTCCTGTACAGGACCTCGCATCGATTGAAATATTTTGTCAAGTTCGTCGCTCTGATAAATATTCGGCACATCCCCACTATTTAGGATATTGTTAAGATCTTCCAAGAAAGAGTCATTTTTAATCTAAAGCGTAGAAATATTAAATGAATAAAGAAGTAAGAAGAAGAGTGACTGCGAAAGTGAATGAAAAAGTTTTCGCATCAGTCAATACCTGAGTATCCGAGAAGAGAAAGACGATCGATCGATTTTGTAAACCAGCCTTAAGCATGATTGACTTTATATCATCGCGCCAATCAATATTAGAGTACGCTTTACTAAGTTCTATTTGAAAGCAGATATACTCCACTATATGGGACGAGAGTTTCGTCAGGCTTCTACGTCCTGAAGAGAATCCTTATGTTTAATGATCATTTGATATCAAATCGAAGAAGCTACGAACATGCTTCGTTTAATCAATCCTGAACCATAGAAACCAAAGGACTTCTAACTGCCAGCACAAAACTGTGCTTCAATCTTTTTCGATAGTCTACTTTTATTTATTTTTTACCAGATCCTCCCATCCCAAGAAGAAGAGCATTTCCACGTGGCTGCCTCAAGATACGTCCAATCCTGCAGACGTGGCTCATAGCATCTTGAAAAAGAACTAATCTCATGGGCGCCGTTGTCGTGTTGTTGTAATCGTAAAGGAAATCCAAAAGGCTTTTCTCCATCTGTAAACTCCACCAAGCACAAGGATTATTGTATAAAAGCTTAAAGACTTTTTATTGGAATTTATTCAAGCATCGAACCACTACGTTACAGTTTAGACGAACCTTGTCAAGATCCTCTATGCGTTCGTATTGCCCGTTACTTTCACAAAAATCCGAGAAAAACAGGATATCACTAGCGATAACAGTGTCACGATCACTATTGAAATATTCCCTTAAGATTTTTCTCAAAAGTTTCTCAAACCATTCACGATCCTCGTTGTTCACAAGTCGGTCGCTAAAAACACGACTGTTTTCATGATACCAGAGGGCAAGAATTTTCTCCATAGACTGTATAAAATAATAGTGTTTAAAGTAATCTAACGGATTAGAGTGTTTCTTTTTTTTTTTCTTTTCATAAAAATAATATTGATTTCACGAAGACCCACAAAAAAAGACGAATTTGAGGATAATTTCCAATGTAAAAACGCTACACTA